>NEWO01001851.1:0-16748 GCA_003013225.1 Phalaenopsis aphrodite
TAATTATTGACTTCAAAAGTCATACCCCTAAGCCTTAGGTTCATTTTACTTTTAATAAACTCCCAGATTTTAATAATTTAGAAATTTATTACCTTATCTTTTTTAATTAAGAAAGTGAGGTTGATTTTTACCAATTAACCCCTTGTATTTCAAACATCCAAATTAAGATCAGAGGTTACCCATTTCCCTCTTTAAATTAAGCCTAAATGTTAATTAAGGCTAAATTTCCAAAATTACACATTTGCCCCTAAGGCTCTAACACTTCATAATTTGTCAAATTCAATTTAAATAACTTTAAATTTTTATCCTACCTCATTCATAGGTCAATTAAGACATCAGAAGAGAAAAATGTGATTTTTGAAAATTTAATTTAATTTATATAATTATTTTCATGCAAAAACAAGATTTTTCAAAGAAAATTCCTAACTTGATCAAGGTAAATCCTAATCCCTTAAAATTTTTACTGGAGGTAGACCTAGATTAGAGAAACCTTTGGACCAAATGTTCTAATTTTTTGAATTTTATTGGAATTTTGAAAATTATTTTAAGTTCTATGGTATTTATTAAATATAAAATATTTTAAATGGGGAAAATTAATTTTTGTATTTTTGAAGAGTCCTTCTGAGGTCAGAGAACTCAGTGGAGAAGATTTTATATTTTTTCGAATTTTATTTGGTTTATTGGAATTATTCTTAGTGAAAACCCATTTTAACCTTTAAAAATTATTTTTTAGCTTTAAAATTCAGTATAATTATTTAAAAAATCAGGAAAAATATTCTAATTGTTGTTAAGTTCTTAGGAAGCAATTTATAACATTTCCATGAATTTTATTATTTTTGTGATTTTTAGAGATTTTTAATTATTTAAATAATTAAAATAGGTTAAAGATCAAGTTTTTATTTTAAATATCATTTTATTTTTAGAAAATATCCCTGACCACAGAGAACTCAAAAAACCAAGTTTTATAATTTTTTAAGTTATATTTTAATTACTGAAAAATCATTTAAATGCTAAAAATGTTATTTAACTTGAAAAATCAATTTAAGTTATCAAATGGACTCAAAATGCTTTGAAATTTTTATGGTGAGTTCTTTGGATCTTAAATAATAGTAGAGATTAAAAATCAAGTCATTTTTTTGTTTGTATTTTTTAAAATTAATTATCTTAGTGATTTAGGGTTTGTAAAGATCAGGTGTATTTTGAATGACTTGGCTCATGAAATTATTTTCACAAGCTCCTCTAATTTTGTGGACCTTCCAGAATTTTCTTCGAATTTTCTAACCAACATGGTAATTATCATGATTAATTTATGCAAGTAGAAGACACAAACTTGAAAAATATGGATCTTTGTCTAAGAACCTCCTTTAACTTTGGAAAAATCAGAGAATATTTGTTAAGACAGAGACAACAACATGCTAAAATTTCAAGACATGATAATGTTCCTACATGCATGAAGAATCAAAAAATTCAAATTAGTGTTTTATTAATTAAAAATAAAATATGCAAAAAATGGACTTAAAATTATTTTCGCATTATTATCCTCTGTTCACTGAGCAAAAGTATATTTTTATTTTATTTTTTTGATTTTTCTACACCAAGATATGAATTTTTAAAGTAAGGGGTATTTAAATAAATAGGGAAAATCCCTATTTATCTATTTAAACAGCGCGTGCTGACTAGAACCTTGGCAGCTCCGAAAGCACGCGTGGCGCGCTCTGGGTGGACGCCGCCGTCCACGTAGCTGCTGACTCAGCCCGCGATTTATGTTCCGAAGCGCTGTCTGGCTTGATCGTCTTCGTCCATTTGATACACGTTTGATAAAACGGCTCCCTCCCCGTCATCTTCCCCGATAGAGTGATCCAGTGACCGTCCACACTAAGACCTTAAGATCTCGGCCTAGACTCAACCAAATCCATTCGAGTTTGATCCTATGGACTCGTCTAAGTGAGACGAACACATCCATATGGTAATCATGTAATTAAATTAAGCCTAATTAAATGGATAATCAAAATAGTCTAGGGAGGGAGAGAAGTTTTATACCTTTTCTCTGAGAAGTGAAGCTTTGATCAGAGAGTCTTGGCACGTTTGTTGTGATTCAAAGAGGCTAGGGATTGAGTCTCTGGTCTTGGTGTGAGGCTTAGATATGATTTCGATCACGACCGGATTTGGGTGTTGGTCTAGAGCTATGGTAGAGACTTTGTGAGAGGGTAATTTGATGGGGCTTTAGCTCCTTTCACTATTATGAAGGTGTGGGTGAGTTTAATTAGAGTTTAGTGGACTGTGGAGGTATGGAGAGTTTTGTCTTATCTCTGGCAAGGTTTTGAGCTCAAAAATTAGGCTCCGGCAAGAGGATTCAAGGCAATGTGATGGTTGGGCTACACTGAGGAGGTTTTAAAGAGCCTTTGGGATCAATTTGGGGAAGTCTCTTAGAGTAATTTTCAACTCTCCCTCTATAGTCATGGAGGAGAGCATTTTATAAAAATGGCCTTAGGCTTGCTGCCATGGCCAATTGGGGGGGGGTGAAATGTGCTGCCTAGGTGGAGGGCAGAGAGGCTCTAAGCTTTAATTTGGATGATGTGGCCTCTAGGTTTGAATTGGGTTTAATCCCATGGGGGTGGCTCTTGGTTTGGCCATTTTCCGGCCACTAGGCTGGTCGGCCGGCCAGAGGAAGGCGGCTAGGAGCTCAGGGAACCCGGAGGAATATGTCACAGCAATTTATTGATTTTAGGCTTTATTTTTGGTAAGGGTATCTTATGCATGTACATTTTTGGGAATAAAATCCCTTAATTTAGGGGACTTTTGGTCCATGGCTTAGTTTAGGTGGTTAGATGGGTTTTGGCTCAATCCTAGGGTCTAACCAATTTGGGTATGTTGGGCTAGACATCGATCTAGGTTGGGCTAGCCTTGGGCTAAGTCCAAATTGAAAGGTTCAAATGATCAAGGAAGGTGTTTTGAAGATTTTTCATGAAGGGATGGAGTGGAAATTTTGGGGCTAAGGCCCTCAATTTGGTGAAATTTGAGGACATGGCCAATTTGGGGCAAATTTGGGGCTTTTGGACAAATGGAAATCCCATTTTGGGCTCTCTATGTAGTGGTCTTAGCTAAACCCTAGCCCAGGGCTAGTGGATTTAGGGAACCATCTACAAGAGTCTCCCAAAAGTATCAAGGCACCAGAACCTAACAATTCTAGGTTTAGGGTAGTGAGTGATTGTGAGTGTAAATGATTGCAAGTGAGTGCCTTAGCGCTAGACCACCACCCAGGGTCAACCCAAAGGTCAAGCAATCCTAAGGGTGAATCATCTTGAGTTTCCCCCATAGTGATCCCACATACTAAGTACTAAAGGTTAGGACCAATATGTGGAACTTCAAGTTGAGTAAAGAAGACTTTGAAATTTCTAATGGTGAGGGTTCCTTGTCTAGTTTTCTAAAAATAGTCAATAGAAAAGTCTTATGGCTAGACCTTAGGCTACTAAAGAAGAAAAACTAAGCCTCAACCAAAAGTGAGGCCAACACATAAATGTAATATCACTATTTTGTACCATCTCCCCTATAAATTAAAAGACCATTTTATAAGATATGAAAGATAAACAAGGCATTTTATTATTCATTACTGTTCGTTCATCTCTCTCTCTCTCTCTCTCTCTCTCTCCTTTCTTATACTTTATTCATTGGGGTGTGATTCTTGGACATATCACGATTCAATATTAGTGATACAATCAACTATGTTTTGCTGATTTGTTGATCTAGTGTGACTATCAACCCTCGAACCCTAAACGAGGAGTTCCTATCGGCAGAGCGAGACTGGACTATAGGACAGATGGTGAATAATTGTAACCCGATAGGTAGCTCGTTCCCCAACAATGAAAACCTGTAGGGCTATCAGGCTCTGCAATATTCTTAATTCTTGGGACCTGATTAAGAGCCTTGGGGTTGTTCGTGTGACAACTGGTGATATTGAGAAACTGAATCTTTCCTAGGTTGGATCTACCGGAAGGTAGGTTGTTGCATTCGGTCATTTTTCTTGTAGTTGTTTGCTTGATTACTTATTTATCTTGTTTTAGCCTAATTAGTTCAGATTCGGATCAATCGGTGGTCCTTTTGTCCTTCTTCTGGCGCCTTCGACTTTTACTCGACCGCTAAATCCAATCGAAAATGCGGGCATCCTAGGATTCTATCAATGGTCTTTCTTTCGTCATGTTTTCTTCTTTTTGGACCATTAGATCCTCGAGATCAATGCTAAAACATTTTCAAAGTATATATAGATTTTCTTAGATAAAAAACCAGCATTTTGGATGAATCCCTTTTCATTGAAGAAGTATATTATACATTCAGGAATTATTTATTATTCATCATGGATTTACATCAATGAGCAAAATAACAGTTCTCGATCCTGCTTGATGAAAAACTTTTCTATTTTTATAAACTAAAAAAAATCACTAATATTATTACGTCACTATCTTGTTCTTTGTCATTTAGCAATTATGAACCGGCAAACCTGCATTTGTTGGTCTAATATAATATGTTTATATCTAGTATTGCATATTACGTTCCACTTTCTAATATTTGGCATCATAATATTATTTCTTAACTTTTATATTTAGTTATTTATTTAAAATGTCAGAAGGCTTTGACGTTTTTAATCTGGGAACAAAATCTATTACGTGGAAAATAAGCCAATTTATTTAAGACTATCAAATAATAAGATTAGGTCGAATCCTACAATCTCACAAGTATTCTAAAGAGATTCAACATAAAAAGGTTTTAAAATTTAAGGAGAAAAATCTCTCCAGGTCCAAAGTATTTGATTCCTTTATTTAATCTTCAGTTCCCAGTAGCTTGTACTTGTTTCCTAAGCATAGTTGGGAGCTAAGTTCGACACTAAGTAGTATGTATTTCTATGTCTTGATACAACCTATGAGTCTAATCCAAAATGCGCCACATAGGTCATTGGATTTGCATTCTTGAGTCATATTATCTTTTTCATTTAATCCTCTCAACTTCTTTTAACTCAAATAATCGTGAGCTTTTAGATGTAAACTAAAGCTATTATTTATCTGAGTGTATGGAATATCGTCAAGAAAGCTCATCATCACTTTCAAAGACGACATCTCTTTGAAGATTGACCAAACACATCTGACAAACAATCCATTCTTCAAATTTAGCATGGATTATAAAGATTTTAACAAACTCTAGAATGATCCAGAACTAGCTACAATCGAGCCTGGACAACCTCCTTAGGAGAAACCATCAATCGAGTTTTTCGTGAAAGAGACAGTTGATTGCCCTCCGTTAAAAAGAAAACAGACAGACAATCCCAATGACACATTTGTGGATCCACGGATCAAGTCCATGGTGGTAAAGCCTACACTCACCAAAATGCGGTGAAGGAACAAGAACCGAAGAAAAAGAAGAAAATAAGATAGGATGGCATTGGAATTAGAAGCCAAGCAAGCATCCAACACTGAGAAGTTTGTACACATGAAATTGTCATATAATGTTTGAGATTGTAGATTAACATATATGTCTCTTTCCTTTTCTCCTGAGAGACCTAAACCACCTTCAAAAAGTAAAGCTGGTAATCTGGTAGCCCCGTGCAAGAGAAGGAGAACACAAAGATTCAAATGTTTCGAACAGGTCTAAGGAAAGCCTGTCAACAACTTGGAAGTACTCGAACTCTTCATTGGAACCTTTTCAAAGATAGAAAAATGAAGAACATCCAAAAAATCTATATTTTCCAAGATAAGGGCTGTCAGGGAGAACGTAGGACGCTCACTTGCAACGAGCCAAAGAGATGGATGAAGGGTAAAGGAAGAGCAACTCCTTAGTATGGGTGTTGTTATAATTATATTCAAGAGAGTGAAGAAAATCCACCTCAGATTCTATAGAGTGAAGAAGTCGATGACATTCCTTTCATATTAAAATTTATAATCAAGAGATTTGTTTTTTGGCACATCTTACCTCCTTCTTGCATACCAAATAGCTACATCATTGAAATTTGTGACATAAATGACTGCATTTCACCAAATATAGACTCCCACAACTTGAGCATCCATTTTGCACAGTTTGTTATTGGAGTTCATGCAACATTTTCTTTGGCAAAGGGCCCATGATAATTTCCCTTGGTGAATTTCTGGATCACACTTCATTACTCTACCTCCTGGATAAACATTAGTGTTTAGTGGAAATAGCACTAACTTAGCCAAGCGTTGTGTACCTTTTGTCCATGAGAAAAGGGTATTTGCCACCTTTAGGAAGATGAAAAGCTCAAAATGGTCTCGCAGCTACGTCTGAGACATTATGTTACAAAGTATTGAGTCGTTGCAATTTTAAAGATCTTATGTTATTCATGTGTTCTGACGTCATAACTATCAATGCTTTTCATGTGTTATGTCTGTAAAAATTAGTGTTCAGTCAACATGAATGTATCAATGGCGATGAATATGTTTATAAATGAATTGATGTTCTTTTGTTAATAAGCAAGGTCTTTTCTAACTGAATGAATGTGATGTTGAATGAATCTTGAACTTTTATCAAGATGATAGTTAGATTAACATATAAAACAAATGTTTAGATTGACACTAGTTTGGAAACATCTAAACTTAAACATTTCCATTAAAAACCTCAAACTTCCTTCAAAATGAACAAAACACAACAATCAAAACCTCTCTTAGTCTTAAGGTTGTCATTCTTAGGCTATCTCAGCTTCTATTTGGACAAGGTGTAATGCTCCATGCAGTGTCCCACATCCAAATATACCTAGAAAAATCACAGTTTTTAAAAAATAGAATAACCTTTTCACCACACCAATTCAACAAATCAATCTAATAAAACAAAGTTCTAACATAAACGTAATACACAATGATTTCCAGTTTGCACTTCTTTAGGTCCGTTTTAAGTTGGAGCACGCCCTACATGGCATTAGTACAATGGGACTAGGTTTGGCCACAGGCTAGTTGATGCTAGTTCTATAATCAATCCTTTAGGCTTGTAATTTCTCAACTTAGTCCATCGCACACTAAAAGAAGTTTGCTTTGATTCTCAAAAAATTAGAGCATGCCCCACACGACACCATCACAATTTGATCAAGTTGGTTGACTTCAAATTAGTTAGGGCTGATTTTGGTTGTCAATTTCTTAAGCTAGTAAACTTGAGATGCAACAAACCACACATGCCCCTTTCCATTGTAAACATTTATTTGAAACTTTTTTATGTTCATTGGAAGTTAGAGAGTGCGCCACGTGGCACCAACACAATGTGATCAGGTTGATTGACCTTCTTACAATTGTCAATCATGGGTTAGTAAATCTAGGTTGAAGTATGTCTCACTCTCATCTAGTATACTCATCGTACATTGAAAAAGGTTCATTAAATTTAGTTTTATCTTAACCAAACCCTCCACAAGTTTGGCTTTGGTCCATTGAAAGTTAGAACATGCCCCACCTGACACCGTCACAATGTGACCAAGTTGATTAATTCTACGCCAGCCAAGGCTGGTTTTGGAAATTAATCCCTTAAGTTGAGAATTCTAAGTTGAATTAAATCTCTTAACAAAATTTCTCTTTGTAAAACTTATCGCACACCAACGAAATGTTTTGTTCCTTTTTTCAGAGCTTATTAGTTTTGGTTCGTATACATCAGGTCCCAACGAAACTTACACGTTGGCTGAGTAAACCTATGATAAGATTGCGTTTATGTAATAGCTCCCTAGAGTCAGTCTTTGCCCGAATATGTGTCAGAACGCCGTACTTGAAGTTAGAGTGGACTAAGATGTTGACAAATTTATGAGTCTAACCAATTCAACACTTGAAACTTGCAAACTTAAGGTTGGTCACTGGGAACATTTTTAATTGTATAGTCTATTGAATGCACACACAAAACACTTTCCTACAAATGGTTTTGTTTATAGTTGTTTTTAAAAATTCACAATCATTAGCTTTTCTATATATATTTTATCATTGTATTATTCTCTTTTTCAAATAAATCTCCCTCCCAGATTATATAAATGATCCAAAAACATTTTAGTATATACATTAAAAATTAGACAAACATATTTTAAAAAGGAACATGGAGGGATTATGTATGGTAATCCTCATACAATTGGTCACGATTTAACAACCACACAAGTTTGGATCAAAATACCTTAAACACATTATCCACAAAGAAAATCCCTACATAAGCCACCCATAACCAGAGAACTAAAACGAACAATTTTGTAGTGGGTTCAAGAGCACTACCAAAGGAATGTATCCCTTTAGTTAATTACATCATAGGGGGATACATAAGAATATTCTTGTTAAAAGGAGCCTTGATTGCATTATTATGACAGGTAGATAGGTCACCAAAAAGGATGGTTGCCTCAAAGGAGCATCTTGATATTTTCAAAGCTCTTTCTAAGGCATAGGGCAGAGGGTGAGTCTCTCACATCCCAAATGGATACTAACTCATCGACATATGAGGCCTACAAAATAACCAAGTTGACTCATAGGTCCACACTACGCTTCCATGGCTAGCCAAAAGGAAAAGTTTGTTGAAGCCTTTAGCATCCTATTGCGATAGACAACCGCCTAAGTATATAACTTATGCTTGACCAGTTGGGTTGAAGAAGCAAAGAAACTTCTCTTTGGGACATGAAATATGATACAATTATCTAGTCCTAATCATGGAGACCTTATTAATATGACTTGAGTGAAAACCATGTCATGCAAACCATTTTGATATTGGCCTGAAGGTCATGCAAGAAATTAATGTGCAGGTTTTAAAATATTGAAAAATTTTAGTCCTAAAATTTTGATAAATCTTAACCTTTTATTTGGATTTTTTATAGAAAAATTAATTATAATATTTGGGTCCTTAAGAAGCCTAAATTATAGCGCAAGATTCCTAGATAAACCACAATCAAATATCAATGAAAAGGTAAGCACACCATGCAAGGAAAGTCAAGCAAGCCACCGAATAAAATAATAAGAGACTGGTTGTCGCTGGTTCGACAACATGTCTCAGAAAAAAAAGGTAGCCAGACTCTGCATATACATTCCTGATCCTAGATGCTATACATCAATATCAAAATGCAAAATTTAGATATGAAACATGAGTATCTGCTATTGGTCACCACCATATGATTCCACACCTCAAGTGCCTTAGACTCTTTCATGACTCTAAAAATTACATAAGAAAATCCAAAAAAGCATCTAGAATATTTTCTTATTTAAGTGTGTTTGCTTATTTTAAATTACTTGTTGTGTTTGTTTACGCGTAGTGTAAGATCTGAAATTTTAGTACTTTACGATTCTGAGTTACAAAGAACAATTAGGAAAATTCAAAAACGATAAAAAGAGATAGACCATATTAGAAAAATGGCTTGCAATTTGAGTAATCATGGAAATGAAAATGAACATCATCAGAGATGTTTAAGAGATTATGCTAATCCTACAATAGATGAAATTCATTTGAGTATACAAAACCCTACTGTAGCTGCCAATTCATTTGAGCTTAAACCTACTATTATCCAAATGATTCAAAACAATCAGTTTGGGGGAACACCAACTGGAGATTCTAATTTACACATTGCTAGTTTTTTAAAATTATGTGCTACATTTAAATATGATGGAGTGTCGAATGATCCCGTCAGACTTAGAACTTTTCCTTTTTCACTAAAGGATAAAGTTAAGATGTGGTTAAACTCATTATCACCTGTATCTATCAGAACTTGGAGAAATTTATCACAAAAATTATTATTTAAATATTTTCCACCTTAAAACACTGCTAAGCTTAGAAATGATATTACATCTTTTTGTTAGTTTGCAGGGGAATTAATTTATGAAGCTTGAGAAACATTTGAAGATCTCCTTTGAAAGTGTCCAAACCATGCATTGCCAGATTGATTAATAATTCAAACTTTTTATAATAGATTGGTTGGATCTCTTAGATCGATAATTGATGCTGCTGCTGGTGGATCATTAATATCAAAACCATTCGATAAAGCATGTTCTTTATGTGAAGAGATGTTTACTAATAATTTTCAATGGCCCTCTAAAAGGGTAAATCCAAAAAGAGAAGCTAGTATTCATGATTCTGATGCATATTTATGTTAGCTGCACAAATAGCTACTATATCGAAGAAGATAGATCAATATGGAATGAATTATTCTGAGACATTAACTATGCTTGAGGAAAACTCATTAAAACAATTGATAGAATCTCAATCCTCTTATGATACCTTAAATGCAATAAATAATCATTCTAATATTCCTAATGCTGATTATTATAATCCTGATTGGAAAAATCATCAAAATTTTTGTTGGAGTAATAATAAATTTACTGCTAAAAATCTGCAACGGGGAAACAACACCGCAAACCCATTGGGAAACTCCAAAAATCAAGGAAATCCACTTATAAACCTTATTACCTTCCAGGTTTTAATAATTTGCATAGTAAGGAGAAAAAGTTGACAATGGAAGAATTAATATTGGAAAAATTTATATTGCAAATGAGGAGTCAATTACATAGTCAAGGAGTTGCAATTAGAAACTTGAAAAATCAATTGGGATGTATTCCTACCACACTTAGCAATAGACCTCCAAGAACATTACCTAGTAGCATTGAAGTAAATCCTAAATATCAGAATAAAGAACAAATTAAGACTATTTAACTGAGAAGTGGAAAAGAATTAGAAAACAAAGTTAAAAAAGAAGTAGAAGTTGAAAAAGATGAGGTGAAAAATGAAAATTCTGGTGTAGATTTTCATTTTGAGTCAGAATGTCCTATTAAATCTATGAAAATCATTGTAGAAAGACCACCACCTCCATTTCCTCAAAGATTAAAGCAGAAAAATAGAGATAACCATTTTTCAAAATTTTTATAAATATTGAGGAAATTAATGATAAACGTTCCATTTGTTGAAGCTTTGGAACAAATGTCAAGCTATGTGAAGTTCATGAAGGATATACTTAATAAAAAAAGAAAGTTTATGGATAAGGAAACTTTGCACTTAATGAAGAGTGTAGTGCTATAATTCAAAAAAAGCTTCCTAAAAAGCTTAAAGATCCTGAAAGTTTTACAATTCTTTGTGCTATTGGTGAAAGATTTTTTTGAAAAGCTTTATGTGATTTAGGAGCGAGTATTAATATTATGCCATTATCAATTTTTAGAAGGTTGGGCTTAGGAGATATTTCACCTACAACTGTAACTCTTTAATTAGCTGATCGTTCGATTACCTATCCTAAAGGAGTTATAGAAGATGTTTTATTAAAAGTTGATAAATTTATCTTTCTTGTGGACTTTATTGTATTAAATATGGTGGAAGATAAAGAAATTCCCATTATTTTAGGAAGACCATTTCTTACCACTGGAAGAGCTTTGATAGAAGTGCAGAAAGGAGAACTAACTGTGAGAGTTAGTGATCAAAAGGTTAATCATTGAGATACTCTGCAAAAGAGCAAGGGATTGAATGCTTCATAATGGATATTACTGAATATTTAAGCCATGAATATTTCAAAAAGACATTTTAAAGGGAATTCAAAAAGGAATATGTGGAATATCAAGATGAGGATAAAATTTAAGATGAATCGACGGAAGTAAGTAAATAAGATTTAGATTATGTTCAGGAAAAAAAATGAATTGTTAGATCCTACAAAATGTAGTAAGAATTTGATTTCATCTATTGAGAAACCTCTTGAATTAGAACTGAAAAAACACTTCCTACACATTTGAAGTATGCATTTTCATTAGATTTATCTATATTACCTGTTATAGTATCGTCAGAATTAATTGATGCACAAGAATAACAGTTGTTGGAAACTTTGAAAAGATATAAGAAAGCCATTGGATGGACATTAGCTGATATTAAAGGAATCAGCTCTTTGATTTATATGCATATAATTTTATTATAAGATCAACATGAATCAAGAGCTGATCATCAAAGGATATTAAATCCAATGATGAATAAAGTTGTTAAGAAAGAAATGTTAAAATGGTTAGATGCTGGAATAATATATCCTATTTTAGACAGTGCTTGGGTAAGTTCACTTCACTGTGTTCCAAAATAAGGAGGAGTGACTATAGTGGCGAATGAGAATAATGAATTAATACCAATAAGACAAGTCATTAGATGACGAATCTGTATATATTATAGAAAATTTAATTTTGCCACCAGGAAGGATTATTTTCTTGTAACCTTTTTGGACCAGATGTTGGATAGGATGGCTGGGCACATATATTTTGTTTTCTAGATGAATATACCGATTATCATCAAATACCTATAGCTCCAGAGAATCATGTGAAAACAACATTTACTAGTCCTTATGGAACTTTTGTTTTTTGGTGAATGCCCTTTAGATTATGTAATCCACCTGTAATTTTTCAAAGATATATGATGTAAATTTTCAGTGATTTAATTGAAAAAAGGATTGAAGTCTTTATGAATGATTCCGATAATATAGTTGTGCAAAATATATAAAGTTGGCTCCGCTTTACAACGGTGCCAAAAACTTGATGCGTTATTTTATAAATAAGAAATTTAAACAATTTATGTAGGGATTCTACGAAAGTATACGTATCGTTATCAAGTAATACAAGACTTTTTGTTTAAGCCCCAATTATCGATCCCACAAGTAAGGTTTACAATTGAAATGATAAATTAACTAGGAAATTCACTGCAATAAAATAAAATTACTGTCACTAATTTTGAATATTTGATGTACTATCAGAACTAAATTATTAACTACTAGCAAAATTGAAATGTAAAATTTAAACAGTAACTACCAAATTATGTTTATGTGATGCAGTTATCTAATATGAAAAAAACATTTTTCCTACTACAATGAGTTTTTGGTAAAATGAGATGAGATAAATGGTCTAAATATGTATTGTGCCAAATAAGAGTAATTTTAATTATTTACCCTGATTCAGTGTTATAGAGAATCATTGACTAATCTCAAGTTTAGTCCCTAAATCAATGGTTAGGCTAGGAGGACATGTTTTATGTCAATTTAAATGCACGGTAAGAGTGCCAAGAACTTGACATGTCCCAAAATTACACAGTAAGTTAGCTTTTCAAAATAGGGCCAACAACTTGATCCAATTTATATTAAGTTTTTAATGTGTAAAATATAAATGTTATATAAAATATATAAAATAGTTCACACACTAGGAGTTCTACGCAAGTGCACGTATCGCTTTAAGTAATATAGGGCTTTCTTTAAAAACTTAAGTATCGATCCTACGAAGAAGCAAGGTAAGAAATCCCTTAGGCTAATTCTAGTCTACTACTATAACCAATTAGTTTGGAAGGTTGACTAAAGTGGTTTTAATGTATGCTAATGAAACTAAGTTTACTAAATTAATTTCTAAACTTTAAAGTTAAATTTACTAAGACTAAACAAAGTTTTGTGATGAAGAGTTCAAATTTAAGAAAGTATCCCTCCCACTACAATGAGTTTTTGGTTAATGATAGAGATAAATAGTTTGAATTTGTATTATGCAAAATAGGAGCAATTTTAATTCTCTAACCTGATTTAGTGTTATAGAGAATCATTAGCTAATCTCAGGTTTAGTCCCTAAATCCGTGGTTAGGCTGGGAGGATACTGGCTCTCACTCCAAAGCTTTTACCTTTCTTCCCATGAAGGCTAACACTCGCTTTAGTTCTTAAACACTAAGACAAAATTGGGGATTTTAGTCTGTCACCCTAAAATCTCAGAAGGGAGTGAAAAAGTCATCACAATTTATTTTATATTATAAAATGGAACATTCAATATATCTCTTCATTTCGTGATATCTTAGAGTAGGGAGAAAGATAAAGAAGTTTACTCTGAACTCATGAGGAAGACACGACAAAACACAGATTTTATATTTAAAAATAAGTTTACAAAATAAAGAAATGAAAGAACACAACTTATCTTAGACTCCTCCTCAAGCAAATCCCTCGAAGTTCCCTTGTATCATTTTCTCTCTTTAAAATCAATGCTAAATTCTCTCTTAGAAGTGTAATGAAGAAGAAACCTCTCACCTTCCTTCTTCTCTTACAATTCTTCAAGAAAATCCTCTCTACACACAATAATTTACTCTACAACACACTTACACACACTCACACACAAACACACACACAAACACACACACATAAACCCCCACACATGCACACACTTGAGAGGCGCCAAGCCCTCTTTTTTAAAGAGACACAAATTCCGTCCATTTTTCCAAGAGACAAATTTATTCATCCAAAAGACATGTCTCTTCATTCAAAAGCCCTCTTCAAGTGTCTAGATGCATTGAATCACTTCATGAGGTGTTTGAATCACTTGGGGCCTTTTAGAACATCAAAATCTACCAAAAAATGGTCCATAACCGTCTCGAGCGCTGTCAGCATCGGTCTGGGCGCAGTCGGCGCCAGTTTTAGTCGCTTCTCTGGACCCATGCACCATCGGCACCG
The DNA here is from genome assembly GCA_003013225.1 of Phalaenopsis aphrodite. Taxonomy (NCBI): domain Eukaryota; kingdom Viridiplantae; phylum Streptophyta; class Magnoliopsida; order Asparagales; family Orchidaceae; genus Phalaenopsis; species Phalaenopsis aphrodite. Next base: position 14,423 of record NEWO01001851.1, read on the forward strand.
GTTTGGGCGCCTTGGGCACTGGTATGTAGCAGCTCCACTGTTTCGCTCTATTTAGCTCCATTTTAGCTCCGTTTTGCCCGATTTCAGTTGCATTTCGTTCCTAACAGATGGACCTACAACATAAGCATGAAAAAAACCTTTATTTGAAAGGTAATTTTATTCAAAATGTTAGAGAAGTGTAAAATGAGATTAAACATAGAAAGACATATCGAAATATAATAGGACAAAATTTTCTTTCTTGCTCGTTTTTGCTCCAAATTGCACCGTTTTTGCTTTTTTTTCTTTAAAACTCCATTTCTTATCCCTGAAACAAAAAATATGCAAAATACCTTCTTTTAAAGTGTAATATCATTTAAAATTCATTAAAATTGAGCATAAAAACATATAACAAAGTAGTCATTTTTTAGGTGTATCAGATACTGGCACTCACTCCTTCCTCTGAAGGCTAACGCTTGCTTTAGTTCTTAAACACTAAGACTAAATTGGGGATTTTAATCTGTCACCCTAAAATCTCTAATTCTACGCCCAACAATGTATATTTCCCTATTTATTTGCACTCAATTGCATGAATGAAATACTCCTCCATGGAATTAAATGTGATTCTCACTCTGTTGTAGAACTCATACTACATTTCCTGGATCATATGCTTCACAACATATTTTATCATTTCATTTGGTCAGATCGAAAAGTAAATTAAGAACAGAGTTGAAAAATCATCACAGATTATTTTAAATGAAACTACTCAGACTTCATGAGAAAGATACAACAAAACACAAATTTCATTTATAAAAGAAAGTTCATACAACAATAATCAACAAACAACACTTATATGAAACTCTTTCTCAAAGCAAATCCCTTGTAGCCTCTCTTGGACTCTTTCTCTCTTTACAATACTCTTAGTTCTCTGTTAAAAGATGTAGGGAAAAAGAAATCTCTCACTTCTCTCCCTCTCTAACAACTGTTAGAAAAGAATTCACACTTAAACTCACCACAAAACTCAAAACTCTAAAGAAATAAATGACTAATGGACTCTAAGTGGTTGGGGGGAGGTAAAAGAGAGATTTTTCTGATTAATTTTTGTTCTAAATAGAGCATAATGTCTGTTTTTCAATAAGTGCATTCAAAAACTCTTTAAAAAGCGTCCAAATTTGCTGAATTTTCTAGAAATCGGTCTTGCACCGACATTGGCGTCGTTGGCGCCCATTCTGCCATTGTCGGTGCTAGTGGTCCGTGAATTAATTCTGTGCTTTTTGTCAAATGGCTCATTTGACGCTGCTTATAGCGCCGTCGGCACTTAGTTTTTCTTCAAAAACACAATTTTTGACTCCAAATTCCATCCATTTTGCTTCAAGTCCTAAAAATCAATAACCTGCAATAAAACTTGAAAATTACCTTTATTTAAAGTGTAATATCACCAAAAATGAGTATAAAATATATGTCTAAATATGCATGTATTTTTGGTGCATCAAAATCCCCCAAACATAAATGTTACTTGTCCTCAAATAAATCATTTACTACATAAAAATATGACTAATGACAAAGAATTTAACTTCTAGATTTCCATATTTTATTCCATTAAATACAATAGCATAACTTAAGAAAAATGTAAAATAAGTCTAGTTAATACTAAAGGTAAAAAAATATCTAGCAGTCAAGTCTAAGATTTCTAATTCTCTATTCTTTTTAAGGAAAATTATAAATTATCATATTAAAGCCACTTAGAATATTCATATGAAAAAGAACTTCATGAAACTTTATTAGTAAATATGCTAATACTTAAATATGAGTTTAGAGAATGTAGCCAAGCCTTCTTCTTTAAGTTGATTCAAGTGAAGCCAATTTTTTATTATGCAACTCCTCAAGCTTCTCCTCACATCTTTTTCTTTTCTTTTCCTTTCCTTTTTTTTTTCAGGATCATTTTCAATCCTTTTTTTTTCTCTTCTTTTTTTTTATGTGAGGATTACTATATCTGGATAACCTTTAATGATTTTGAACTTTACTATCCTCTTCTTAAAGTTAAAAACTTTTCACATTCCTTCACTTTATAAATTTATATTAGCTTTAAAGATTTTTCATAAAATTTTATTCTTTTCTTCTTACATGAATCTCTAAGATTTTTAATACTTCAAAAATACAAATTCCTTTACTTACAATAGGAAAACATATGTCTTATTCTCTCATACCAAATATCTTAATCTCTAAAATTAACTTTTATTATTGAAAATTTTTACTTAAGTTTACTATATATTTTAAAACACAAATATAGTTATCTAAAGTTACCCTCTAATACCAAATGTCATGTTAAATTTAAATTTTTTTGAAAATA
>NEWO01001854.1:47804-58454 GCA_003013225.1 Phalaenopsis aphrodite
ATTTCCCTTTCTATCAATCACAGTAAAATCAAACTCTTGCAATAGAAGTATCCATCTAATTAATCTTGGTTTAGCATCCTTCTTTTGCATTAAATATTTAATAGCAGAATTATTTGTATGCATTATACATTTAGTTTCAATTAAATAAGGTCTAAATTTATCAAAGGCATAAACAATAGCCAATAACTGTCTTTCAGTAGTGGTATAATTCATTTGAGCATCATTTAGAGTTTTACTAGCATATTATATAACTTTAAAAACTTTGTCGTGCCTTTGTCCTAATGCGGCCCCAATAGCATAATCATTAACATCACACATTATTTCAAATAGTTTTTCCCAGTCAGTTGGTACTATTATAGGTATAGTGAGTAACTTATTCTTTAATAATTTAAATGCTTTTATGCATTCTTCATTAAAATTAAATTTCTTTTCTTTTTCTAAAAGTTGTCATAGAGGCTTAGTTATTTTTGAAATTTTTTTTATGTGGCATCTGTAAAAACTAGCATGTCCTAGAAAACTTCTCACCACTTTAACATTAGTAGGCGGTGGTAATTTTTTTATAACTTGGATTTTTGTAGGACTACCTCCATGTCTTTTTCAGAAATTTTATGCCCAAGTACAATACCTCCTGCAACCATAAATTGACATTTTTTCCAATTTAAGACTAAATTGACTTTTTCACATACTTCCAAAACTTTTTCTAAATTATTAAGACATAATTCAAATGAAGTTTCAAATACGGAAAAATCATCCATAAACACTTCCATTACATGTTCTATAAAATTGCTAAAAATTGACATCATTCAACTTTGAAATGTTTCAGGTGCATTGCATAGTCCAAAAGGCACTCTATGAAAAGTAAATGTTCCATATGGGCATGTAAATGTTGTTTTATCTTGATCCTCTGAAGCAATTGGAATTTGGTGATAACTGGAATATCCATCTAAAAAGTAATAATACTTATTCTTAGTCAATCTTTCCAACATTTAGTCTAGAAAGGGTAAAGGAAAGTGATCTTTTCAGGTGACCAGATTTAATTTTATATAATCAATGCAAATTCGCCAACTAGTTACTTGTCTTATTGTTATTAATTCATTTTTCTCATTTTCTTCAACAGTCACTCCTTTTTTTGGTACACAGTGAAGTGGGCTTACTCAAGCACTATCTAAAATAGGATATATAATTCCAGCATCTAACCATTTTAAAATCTCTTTTTTAACTACTTCTCTCATTATTTGGTTTAATCTTCTCGAAGATCAGCTTTAGGTTCATGTTGTTCATCTAATAAAATTCTGTGCATACAAATTGAAGGACTAATTCCTTTAATATCTGCTAAAGTCCGTCCAAAAGCCTTTTTATACTTTTTTAACATTTCTATCAACTTTTGTTCCTGAATCTCAGTTAACTCAGAAAATATAATAACCGATAATGTAGATGACTTTCCTAAAAATACATACTTTAAATGGGGAGGTAATATCTTTAATTCAAGTTCAAGTGGTTTAATACTTGAAGGAGTAAGATTTTTACTATCATTTTCCATCAAGTTTAACATTTCAAATTTGCCTCCAAATCTTCTTCTTTAATTTCATCTTCATTCTCAAAAATTTCTCCTTGCTTAAATTTATCTTTGAATTCTTTCTTAAACTGTTTATTACTTAGATACTCAGTTACTTCCATCTTGAAACATTCATTATCTTTTTCTATTGCAGGATATTTCATAGCTTTTGGTATATTAAATTTTACTTCTTGATCATTAACTCTCATTATTAATTCTCCTTTTTGTACATCTATTACAGCTCTTCCTGTTGCAAGAAATGGTCTCCCTAAAATAATAGGATTCTCTTTATCTTCCTCCATATCCAATACTATAAAGTCTATAGGAAAAATAAACTTATCCACTTTTACTAGTACATCCTCTATAAATCCTTTTGGATAAATTATTGATTGTTCAACTAACTGAAGAGTTATAGTAGTAGGGGAAATTTCTCTCAAATCTAAACGTTTAAGTATTGATAAGGGCATAAGATTTATACTCGCTCCAAAATCACATAAGGCTTTTTCCATAAAACTTTTCACCAATTGCACAAGGTATAGTATAACTACCAGGATCATTTAATTTTTTAGGAAGCATTTTCTGAATAATAGCACTACACTCTTCACTGAGTGCAACGATCTAATGATCTATAAACTTCCTTTTCTTATTTAGTACATCCTTCATTAATTTCACATAACTTGGCATTTGTTCCAAAGCTTCAATAAAAGGAATATTTATCGTTAACTTTTTAAGGATTTCCAAAAATTTTGTAAATTGTTTATCTTTATTCCTCTACTTCAGTCTTTGAGGAAATGGAGGTGATGGTTTTTCAAAAGGAACTTGTGTTTGTTCATTTTCCTGTTGATCATATTCCAATTCTTCCTTCTCTTTATTAACTTTAGTTTCTTTTTGGATCCTTGTTTGTATTTCTTTTCCACTTCGTAAGTGAATAGCTTTAATTTTCTCTTTATTTTGATCTTTTGGATTAACTTCCACAGTACTTGGAAGAATTCCCAAAGGTCTTTTACTAAGTGCAATAACAATATGTTCTAATTGATTTTCAATATTTCTATTAGCAGCCCCTTAATTCTGTATTTGATTTTCCATATTAAACATCACTACTTCCATTGTCAACTTCTTTTCCTTAACTTGTGGGTTAGGATTGGAGTTAAATTCTAGAGGATAATAAGGTCAAAAATTAGGATTTCTTTGATTGTTCAGATTTCCAGATGGATTCACCTAATTATTATAATTATTCAAACAAAAATTAGAGTGATTTTTCTATTCAGGGTAAAAATTGTTAGAATATGCATTTTTATTTTAATTATTTATAGCGTTTAAGGCTTCATAAGATGGTTAAGTATCAATAATCTATCCTAGTGAATTTTCTTCTAATACTAGAGGTATTTGAGAATAGTTCACTCCTATTTGATCAATCTGTTTGGAAATAGCAGCAATTCAAGATGTCAAAATAGACATTGCATCAGATTCATGAATACTGGCTACTCTCTCATGATTTACCCTTTCAAAGGGCCAAAAAAAATTGTTAGTAGTCATTTCTTTAATTAACGAATATGCTTCATCAAAAGGTTTTGACATTAATGATTCACCCGCGATAAGATCTATAATAGATCTTGATGATCCTACTAATCTGTTATAAAAAGTTTGAATTATTAACCAATTTGGAAAAGCATGGTGTGGATATTATTTAAGAAGATCCTTAAATCTTTCTCAAGCTTCATATATCAATTCCCCTTCAAACTGACAAAAAGATGTAATATCATTTCTAAGCTTAGCGACTTTCGAGGGTGGAAAGTATTTTGCCAAGAATTTTTGTGATAGTTCTCCCCAAGTCTAATAGATTTGGGTGCTAATGAATTTAACCAGGCCTTGACTTTATCCCTTAATGAAAAAGAAAAAAGTTTAAGCTTAATAGCATCATTAGACACTCCGTCATATTTAAATATGACATAAATTTTAAGAAAACTAGCAAGATGTAAGTTATGATTTTCAATAGATGATCCTCCAAACTGATTATTTTGTTCCATTAGACAATAGTAGGTTTAATCTCAAATGAATTAGCAGCAACATCAGGATTTTGAATAGTTAAATGAAGTTCATCTGTTGTTGGATTTGCATAATCTCTTAAAGGTCTTTGTCGATTCTCATTTATTGGATTTTCTATTTTATTCGTCATTTCTTTCAAATTCCTAATTTCTCTTTGTTGTGTTCATTTTTTTCTAATAGTACATTCTAATTTTGAATTCTAAGGTACTAAACCTTCAAATCCAATATTTTGCATAAACAAATAAAGTAAGTTAAGTAAAATTCTTTAAAAATACAATCTTAATTAAATTTCTTTTGGATTTTTTTTTATTTTTTATATTCTTTTATGTTTTTATATATTTGTATAGTATATATATATTCTATAAATTTCCTAATTTATCGAAACTATTTAATTTAATTAAATTTAACTGTTACCTTCCCCAAGCAAACGACGCCAAAAACTTGATCTCGTTTTTTTTATATGTAAGGATTTATGAAGTTGACACCACTACAATGCCAAAAACTTGATCCTTGTATGAAAAGTAAGCTGTATAAAATATATATAATTATAGGTAATTAATAATGGAATTCTACGCAAGTATATGTATCGTTATCAAGTAATAATGACTTTTTATTTAAGCCCCAAATATCAATCCCACAAGGAAGGTGTAAATTAGCAATGATAAATTTTACCATGAAATTTACAGAAAATTAAACGAATTCAATGTCACTAATTTTGAATGTTGATATGCTAACCAAACTAAATTACTTAACTATTAGTAAAACTGAAATGCAAATTTTTAATAATAACTACTAATCTACTAACTATATTTATGTAATGAAGATTTCTTATGTGAAAACGCATCCTTCCCACTACAATGAAATTCTGGTGAAATGAGATTAGATAAATGTTTATAATATGTATTGTGTCAAATAGGTGCAATTTTAATTCTCTACCCTCATACAATGTATAAAAAATCATTGGAATCTAAGGTTTAGTCCTTAAATCTTTGGCTAGGCTAGGAGGATACCAACTCCCACTCGAGAGCTCCCACTTCCCTTCACCTGAAGGCTAACTCTCGCTTTAGTTTTTAAACACTAAGGCCAAATTGGGGATTTTAGTTTGTCACCCTAAAGATTCTCCAATTCTACACCCAACAAAAAATATTTCCTTATTTATTTGCATTTAATTTTATGAACAAACTTCTCCTTCATGAAATCAAATGTGATCCTCAATCTGTTTTAGAACTCATACTCCATTTCCCAGATCAGATGTTTCACAACATATTTTAACAAATCAATTGGCCAGATTGAAGAATAAATTAAGTTCAGAGTTGAAAAATCATGACAATTTATTTTATATTTTAGGCATATAGAAGAAACTACTCAGACTTCATGAGAAAGATACGACAAAACACAAATTTTATATATAAAAGAAAGTTCATACAACACTAAATAAACAAACAAACTTATATGGAATTCTATCTCAAAGCAAATCCTTTGTAACCTTCCTTAAAAATGCAAGAAGAAGAACTCTATCACTTCTCTCCTTCTCCAACACTCTTACAAAAAGTTTCACACTAAATCTCACCACAAAAACTCTAAACTATGAAAGCAAAATTACTAATTGACTCCAATATGTGGTGGAATGAAGATGGATTATGGAAATGTAGCGTGGTGGAATGTTGTAGAACAAAAAATGAACGTATAGGAGCCCCTTTTCTGATGAAATTCTACCCCAAATAAAGCCCAAGGTCGGTTCTTCAAGAGGTTCCTCCAAAAACTCTTAAAAAATCATGTAAATACATCAAAACTTCTAGAAATGGGGTATGAACCGCCTTTGGTGCAGTCAGCGCAAGTCAGGCGTCGCCGGCGCTGAGTAAAAATCCTCAACCTTTGGGTTGATCTGCGCCGTTGGCGCTGACCTTGACACTGTCGACGCTAGGTATTTCCTCAAAAATGTTATTTGATTCAAAATTTCATCTTTTCTACTTCCTTTTGTTACTTTAAGCCCTAAAAATCAACAAACTGCAAGAAAACATCAAAATACATTCCATTAAAGTGTAATATCACCAAAAATAGGTATAAAATATGGGTCTAAAAATGCATATATTTTTGGTGTATCAGGCATTTTGTACATTTTTTTATTTAAGGGACAAGAAATGGAGTATTTGAGAAAAAGAAGCCAAAACGATGCAAATTGGAGCAAAAAACGAGCAAGAAAGAAAAATCTATCCTGGCACATTTCGATACGTCTTTCTATATTTAATCTCTTTTACACTTCTCACATATTTTTTAACAAAATTACACTTTAAAGGAAGGTTTTTTTATTCTTATTTTGTAAGTATATCGGTTAGGAACGTAAAACAACTAAAATGGGACAAAATGGAGCTAAAACAGAGCCAAACAAAGCAAAATGGTGGAGCTGCGAAGGGTGTGCGCTGACGACACCAGAACCGGTGTCAACAGCGCCAGAGTGCAAAAAACAATGCCAAAATGGCACCGACAACGCCTAAAATGGTGTCAAAAGCGCTCGAGATAGTTTGGACGCGATCCTAAGCGAATTTTTAGAAGATTCAATGTATTTGGATGCGTTTTAGAAGGTTGCTTGAGGCATCTCTTAATAAATTCATCCCTACACTATAGCAGACTGCTTTTATGTCAGAAAAATTAGTGTGAGTGAAAAAACGTGCAGAATGTTTAGAGATCTTAGAATAGGAGTAGAAATGTAGATTTCAACATTGTTGGAGAGAGTGGTGAGGGGATTTTGAGAGAATCTGTAAGAGAATGTTCTAGCATTACATGAATCAACGGGAGACTTTGTGGGATGGATTTTCATCTTTCTTTCAAGGGGAAAAAACTAAGTATTGTGTTCTTCATTATCTTATGATTTTGTAAACACTTATCTAGTGGATTTGCTTTGATTTAATGAACTATTTCGTTGTGTTTTCTTCGTGCTTTGTGATGTGTTTCTTTTACTCTTTCTTCTTTTTTGAAAATAGTGGCATGAGAAGATTATGTCATTATTTTCCTTTTACTTTTCTTTTTCAATGAGTAGGATTCATGTTTAAGATATTGGGATGCATGCTAGAAGAAGTTTTAATTATAAATTATGATGGGTTTTCAACTTCACTCTTAATTTACTTTTCGATCTAGCCAATTGAATTATTAAAATATGTCGTAAAACATATAATTTGGGAAATAGAGTATGAGTTCTAGAACAAATTGAGAATCACATTTTAAGTGCTTGAAGGAGTATTTCATTCATGGGATTAAGTGCAAATAAATGGGAAAATATACTTTGTTGAGTGTAGAATTGGAGATTTCTAGTGTGACAGACTAAAATCCCCAATTCGATCTTAGTGTTTAAAAACTAAAGCGAGAGTTAGCCTTTAGGGGAAGGGAAGTGGAGCTCTGAAGTGGAAGCTAGTATCCTCCTAGCCTAGCCATGATTTTAAGGACTAAACCTAAGATTAGCCAATGATTTTCTATAGTATTGAATCAGGTAGAGAATTAAAATTGCTCTTATTTGGTACATACAATAGTTAATGTATCTCATTCCCTTACATTTTCCAATTCGCTATATAAGAATAGTAGTTTTTAACATCTTAAAGTTCTCCAAACCAACTCATCTAAAAAGAGTAATCTTTAGAACTAATATTTATATTTAGGAATAGTTACTATACTTACATTTAACATTCACATTTAAGAGTAGTTTCTAGATAAAACACCATTTTAATTGACATTCCAAACTAAGGATTAATGCTAGTAGACTAGAATTTGAGTAAGGACATCTTTCCTTGCTTTTTCGTGAGATCGATATTTGGGGCTTAATCAGAAAGTCCTATATTACTTGAAACAATACGTGCACTTGCGTAGAATCCATAGTGTGTGAACTATTTGCTATATTTTATAAAATTTCAATTTTGCACATTAACTAAATAATATAAATTAAGTCAAGTAGTTGAACATATTTTTGAAAACTAAATTACTGCGTAATTTCTGGACGGGTTAAGTTTTTGGCACTGTACCAAGGATTTAAACTGATATTAAACATGCAGAAAAACAGCACATGCTAGGGGCGCAACAGTCGGCATTAGAGGCCATTTAATTAAATTTGTGCTCTTTGTCAAACGACGCCATCGGCGCCAGTTTGGCACCGTCGGCGCTGAATGATTTTTTAAAGTCTCTATTTTGACTCCAAATTTCATCATTTCTGCTCGAAGTTCTCAAAATCAATAACCTGCAATATAACACAAAATATACCTTTCATTAAAGTGCAATATCACTAAAAATAAGTTTAAAATATGGGTCTAAAAATGCATATATTTTTGTTCTATCAGCTAAAGATGCAAGAAGGTTCTGATTTGGCGCAGCATGTTAATGGCTTCAATAAAATAATTACGAATTCATCATGGATTGATTTGAGTATTGAGGATGAAGATCGAACAATGATTTTGTTATGTTTATTGCCTTCTTCTTATGAACACATACTGCTAACCCTTACATATAGAAAAGAAACTATTAAAGTTGATGAGATTACTGCAGCATTGTTGACCCATAACCAATGGAAGCAGATTGCAAGGGAAAGCTCTCATGACGACAGTTTATATGTGAAGGATAATCAGAATTGTGGATAGAAGAAAGAGATGAAGGGTTCTGGAAGGGAAAATTTCATATCAAAGTCCAAAGGCAAAAAGACAATTCATTGTTACAAGTGCAAGTAGTCAGGTCATATGAAGAGAGATTATCCAAATCTGCAGGTGCAGACTGAGGAGAAACAACATGCATCGTCTAAGTTTGTAAATGTGGCATAGAGTGACAATTCAAGTTGTAGTGATGGGAATATGCTTTCAGTTTCATCAACTCAGTTCAAGGATGCATGAATTCTTGATTCAGGGTGCTCTTATCACATAACACCTAACAAGTAGTGGTTTACTTTATACAAGTTAACTAATTCTGGCTCACTTTATATAGGTAATGATATATGCTGCAATATTGTTGGTATTGGTGAATTCAGAATTCAGATATATGATGACACTGTAAGAATATTTTGAGATGTCAAACATATTCTAAATCTGAAGAAGAATTTGATTTCTATGGGCACTTTACATAGAAATGGTTTATTCCTAAAGCCGATGAGGATAGAGAAACCATCAGAATTTTTAAGAGTGCACTGACTGTGATAAAAGAAAAGTTAAATGCAGGTAATATATACAAACTATTTGGGAGTACAATTATAGGTGGATTTCATTCTATGGAGCCAGATGATGATAGTACAAAGTTATGACATATGTGTCTGGGCCATCTTAGTGAACGTGAGATGGCGGAATTGCATAGAAGAAACCTGTTGCATGGTGTTAAAAGATGTAAGCTCAATCTTTGTAAGTTTTGTGCTCTTCAAAAAACATACTAGAGTCAGTTTCATGACTAGAAAGCACAAAACTGAAGGGATTATTGATTATGTGCATTCTAATGTATGGTGCCGAACCAGGGAATCGTCATTGGAAGGATCTCAGTATTTTGTTATATTTATTGATGATTTCTTCTAGAAAATTTTGGTGTGTTTCTTGAAGCAGAAATCTAAATTTTTCTCCAAATTCAAGCTATGGAAAGTTAAGGCGGAGAACCAAACTCGTAGAAAGATCAAGTATTTGAGATCTGATAATGATATAGAGTACACAAATTCATATTTTTAGAACTTTTGTGAGGAGCATTGGATTAGAGGCATTTGTTAGTGCACAAGACACCACAACAGAATGGTGTGACAGAAAGGATGAGCAGGTCCTTACTTGAGACTGAGACTGGATGCAGGGCTTCCTAAAAGTTTTTGGGCAGAGGCTGTGATTATGACATGTTCTCTCATCAATAGATCACCTCGGGCATCATTGGGTGGCAAAGTCACAGAAGATTTATGGACAGACATTCCAGTTAATTTCGATCATTTACGAATTTTTGGTTGTTCTGCTTATGTGTATGTACTTGGAGATGAAAGATCAAAATTTGATGCAATATCCAAGAAGTGCATCTTTATGGGCTACAAGAAAGGTGTGAAATGATACAAGTTTTTGGATTTAATTGCAAAGAAGTTGATGATAAGCAAAGATGCAGTTTCTGATGAACAGTCCAAGTGCAGTAGAATCAATACAAGGTGCAAGAGAACAGTTTCTGTTTAGCTGAAGTGCATATGAATTTAGAACAACATCTAGAAACAACTAAGAAGGTTGAGGGTTCAAATCCAACACATGGTGATTCCATTCGAAATGATATGCAGAAATAAAATCTAGCCAGACACAGACAGAGATGCACCAATATAAGGCCTCCAGCAGATTGGGTTATGAAGACTTGGTCTTTTGTGCACTTTTCATCAGCAGCGATGATCCTTCAGTTGTGGGGTACGTCGATTCAGACTATGTAGATGATTTGGATGACAGAAGGTCTACAACTGGGTATGTGTTTACTCTTGGTGGAGGGCCTATATGTTGGAAATCAACAATTAATTCTATTATGACATTATCTACAACTGAAGCTGAGTACATGACAGTAGTTGAAGCTGAGTAAAGGAGCAGGGCGTTGAGCAAGGTGGAGTTCAGTTGCATTGTGACAGTCATGGTGCTATTTATCTCGCTAAGAACAATACCATACGAGAACCAAGGTGGAGATTTGATTGCTTCTGGTGAGATAATATCGCAAAAGGTTCATACTGATGAAAATGCAGCTGATATGTTGACGAAACCAATTACAATCAACATGTTCTTACATTGTGTAGACTTGTTGAATGTTTGCAGTTGCTAGAGAAGCATGGTGGCCCAACCCACTTTCAGTGTATATGAAACTCCATGATATATTTCTCCTAAGGGGCTTGATATTCACCAAGGTGAAGATTTATTAGGTATGACTCATATACCATATAAGGGACAAAAGTTGGAACGAAGATGAGCGCAGCGAAAGAACCTGTCCAAATCGGAGGAGTTTCTTTATATGGGATGGGGGCTCGAGGGGAAACGCCTCGCGATACGATACATGTGTAATTTGGGAATTACATATTGTACTCCAGGGTTTTATCTAGG
>NEWO01001855.1:12669-29611 GCA_003013225.1 Phalaenopsis aphrodite
TATAATTTCTTTGCAAGGAGAAGGATGCTTTCTTATATATTAAATATCACAATTAAATGTTATTCTCTATCATTAGTTACTATCCAAAATTATCTACTTATTTCAATTGCCTATTAGTGACAGATAAGCAACTTGAACGTTGTTGTAGTTGAAGTATTACTTTTATTAAATCCGTAGTATTCTATTTCTCCCTGTGGGATCGATATCTAGGACTCCATTAGAGCCCTATATTACTTGAGCGATACGTATACTTGCGTTGATAAATCGACTTTAACATTATTGAATATCATATCTATACATCTTTATTAAATCAAATATATATATAAAGTCGCAGTCAAGTTTTTGGCATCATTGCTGGAATTTAAATCTGCTAGTTGCGTCATCAAATTCTTGTAATTGTTGATTTACAAAAAGGTTGGTCAATCGATGAGCCTTCTAACATCCTAGGCGCACCAGACAACCACCTATGAAAAGATATGTTGGGTCAGTCAGGTTGAAGAAGCACAAAGACTCCTTCTCTGGACATACAAATATATGCAGTTATCTAGAGCAGTCCTTAAATAATGTGGATGCCCTATTAATATATGCAGGAAAGTAAAATTGCAATTTTTAAATCTTGAATATTTTAATCCTAAATTTTAATTATATTGAATTTTTTATTTAGGATTTTAAAGTAGAAAAAATAGTATTTTAAATCCTAATGAGTCTATGTTTCATCATGAAATCCCAGATAAACCACCAAAAGAAACAAGAAAAACACATGTAAGTGCAGAAATGTAACATGATGCAAAAAAGCAAAATAAGCCAAATCAAAAGAAAAAACAGGCCGGTGCTGCTGGGTTGGAAACATATCCCAGAAAAGAAAAAAGCGGCCGGACTCCGTATATATATGCCCGATCCTAATTCTATACATCAATATAAAATGCAGAATTAAGAAACTAGGCACGAGCATCTGCGCCTGGTCCCCTCCATGTGGTTTCCGAGCTAACATCTCAGAGTGCCTATATCTTATTTCTGCTACAGGACTCTCTTATACTCTAAAAGTACATAAAGAAAAGAAAAAGACTCAATTCTGCATGAAAACAAGTGTCAGCGGGAAATCTCACATGCAAATAACGTATCATGAGCCATGCCTTAAAAGTAGGGGAGCTAAATAGCCCCTGCAAGTAAATTGTTAGAAATCATTACTTCCTCCCTCATAGCGGTACCTATGTGTGTGCATATAAATAGGCATGACTCCCTGTAGAAGAACACTTTAACACACTACCACACATATGCACTAAGCAATCACACCACAAGCACAATACAAAAGAAAGATACTTAGCTAGGGCAACCAATCCAGCAAAGAACAATAAGCCAGACATAAAAAAAGACTACCTAGCACCCTATATCTTAGCTTAGCACACCATCTAACGAAAAGTGCGTCAACATAGTATCTAGGTGTGGGGTAAGTCTGGATATAGTATGACTTTGATGGGGTCATCATACTGGCCTCGTTCTAAAGATCTAAATGATGTAAAGGGTGTCAGGAAGAGTGGTGACACAAGTTAGATCTATTAGATTTTTAGCACAATCATACTCGTGTCATTCCCGATGACTTAACTTGCATTGCTCACCGGGATCAACCCAACAAGAAATGCTCATTAAGGCATCGCAACCGACACGAGGTCACTCTCCTGACGAGCCTGAATAACTATCTATGCAAACGTGAAAATGCAAATGAAGACAGTATTATGACAGAAGTGATGAGTGTATCATGGGGCAGTGACTCAGGAAAAGATGGACATATTGTAGTAACAGCGGCCCAAACAAATGGGTGTGTCGTGGAGGCAGTGACTAGGAGATGGGTGTGTCGTGGTGACATCGACCTGAGTAAAGTGTGTCAGGGAAAAAATGACCAAAAAGGATGGGCATGCCGTGGTGGCAGCGACCCGAAGAAGGTGTGCCGAGGTAGTAGTGACCAAAAGAGATGGGCGTGTCGTGGCGGTAGTGGCCCGATGGTGTGCCAAGGCGGTGGTGACCAAAAGGGATGAACGTGTCATGACGGTAGCAACCCGAAAGAGGTGTGCTGAGGTGGTAGTGACCGAAAGGGACATGCTTCCATGATGACAATGGCCCGAAGAAGGTGTGCCAAGGTGACAGTGACCAAAGGATATGCAAAAAAAAAAAGTAGGTGAACATGCAAACAAACATGCATATATACATTAAACATGCAATGGTGCAAGCGGTCGGTCGATCGGACCGTGATGACCAGTTGAACTAAAAAGACTGGTCGACCGGACCGGGGTGGTCGGTCAAACCAAAGTGAGATGCTCACCGAGCGGGTGAGGTTAGATGGAGTGAAGTGAAAGACTCACTGAGCTAGGGTGGCCAGTCGGAGCGAAGTGAAGTGCTCGCCGGGCTGGAGTGGCCAGTCAGAGTGAAGTGAAGTGCTCACTCGGCCGGGTCAGCCCGTCGGAGTGAAGTGAAGCACTCGCCGGGTCGGGGAGGCTGGTAGGAGCGAAGTGAGATGCTTGCAGTCCGAGGTGGCTTGTAGGACCAAAGTGGGATGCTCGCCTAGCTGGGGTGGCCGGTAGGAGTGAAGTGAAGTGCTCATGTGCTCATGCAAAAATGCAATATGTAGCAAACCAAAGCAAGAAAACATGCAGGTAACCAACCAAGCTCGTGCAACAACCTCACCAGGGAAACTTAAGGTTTAGACCCTTGAATGTGCTGTACCGTTTCCTCTTGCTTTCAAGAGGAAATGTGGTGAGTTTCTCCCTGAATCTCAGAGAGGGAAACTCTCCACGACGTCGTGAAATAGGATAGCTACAAAGCTTTTCCTATTTTGTGAACTCCTCCAAATTTTGCAAAGCAAGCTAGCTACAAAACTTCTATCGCTTTGCCAAGTCAGACCTCCCAACTTATCCAAGTAAAGTTGGGGAACCCAAAGCAAGGGGAGTGAGGGACTCTGACCCATCAAGACTTGTGCTGAGACTCACAATAAAGGGGAGACACTTGACTCTACGGAGGTGTTGGCTATACACAAGAAATTCTAACCTAAAGGTTAGCTCTAGGAAATCCAACTATCCCTCACGCAGGCCCGTCGTCGCGTCGGTGCACGCACTCCATGTGAGTGATCAAACCCACATGCCTAGACATCGCTACAACCTAGGGCCAGCTAGGAGTTAGAAAATCTCACCACTGTGATGGTTGTGGACGCATTCTCTTTATACTGAAGGAAACCCCACACATTGAGCTACCGGTGTCCAATCCGTACTCTAATGTACATCGCATAACGTGCATAGAACAATAAAAAAACCCGATGAAGGCATGAGTTAGTGAGTTATGCACAGTGCATTTGATAAATATCATAGTATATGAGAAACACGACCAAAATGTACCTTTGAGAGGGGTTACTCCATGCCGGCGAAAGAGGTGAACCCACGAGGATGTCGGCGGGAAGGAGTGCCGAGGTGGAAGACCCTTGCACCTCCTCGAACAACAAGAAAACTCGCTGTTTGGAGATGTCAAAGTGCTCTGGAAAAGTATCCAGTTGCCAGAAAGGTAGAATGGTAGGAGAGAGGAGTTGGCTCGCCGGTGATGCGCATCGAGAGAAAAAACACGGAGTAGAGCCCAAAATCCGAAGCTCCTCTTGCTGATTTTGCTTTCACATAAGTACAACACAGGTGAAACGAAAGTTTGTGAGGTTGAAGAATTCCAGAAATGGCCGACCAAGAGGAAAAAGAAACCAGCAAGGGAGGATCTGCGATTCAGTCAGGCGTTTGAAAGAGGGGGCATCAGTGACTTTAACCGGTGGTTGAAGGAGGATGACATGGACCACCGGTGTCACTAGGAGCAGCGAGGGAGAAGATGGCTTGGTTGAAGAAGGGGGAACAATCTGTCAGAGCTGAGGAAGGAGGCGATGGTAGGCGTTTGCCGGTGAGGAACAGCCGGTGGCGAGCTTCAGGCGCGACGTTGGGAAACTCGAGCTGTGACGACGAAATGAGGAGCTAGGGTTCGCAAAAACAACAATGTGAGTATCACATGATGGAGAGAGAGAGAAGCGAAGGTTTTATAATGTAATAATATAATAATATAATAATGATATTTTTATAATAATTATTATTAATTTAATAATCGCTGCCCCCTCATAGTTAAGCCCATACACACCATCATTTTGAAATGAAGGTCCTCCTTAGGTAAGTCGATGTTTCAGATGCACTGGTGTGGTCCGTTTTGTCATCCCGAGTCATCTGGACAACTTCGTCAATGATCGGGCCAATTATAGCTAATTTCCTGCGCTACTGATCCCTGGATACTGCTAATATGCACAGTACAACAATAATTCAGATTATATTTCACTTATATTTCCTTACTTTGCTACAAAACCAAAAACTTGATTCTGAAAAAAACTAGAATTTAACTTTTAATTTATATATATTGGGATACTACGCAAGTATACGTGTCTTTATTAAGTAATATAGAACTTTTTGATTAAGACCTGAATATCAAACCTACAGGGAGAATACACAATAATCACTATTGAACACAAACTTTCTATTTTTAATAAAAAGATAATTATCTAAACAAAAGATGATTTTTGCAGTAATGAAAATTTAAATATTTTTTAGTATTTTCAATATTTTGATAGAACAATAAAAATTTAAAAAGATAACTAGAATTTTTGTAGAAGAAAAACACTAAATATGAAAATATCTTTCTTCTTGTTATGAATTAGTAATAAGTATAAGAATTCTGTTGTGGAAGTATGCAAATTGTGTTGTCTCAAATAGGAGTAATAATATTCTTTACCCTTACTAGAGATGTTATAAAGAACATTGGCTAATTTAAAGTTTGAATAGTTCTGAAGACTGGCTAGGCAGAGAAGATACTAGCTTTCACTCTAGAGTTCCTCGATTCCCTCCACCTGGGGACTAACATCTAGTATCAGAACTTAAAACAATAAACTAAGTTGGAGGCTTTAACCTGTCACTTTAAAGTCCTCTAACTCTACACCCTTCAATGAGTATTTCTCTATTTATTTTCACTCAATCATATGAACTACATATTCTTACAACCTCATGTGATTCTTTCGGATTGTTGACTGAGACAATACCAGCCCAGTTCTTACATGTTTTCACGATAAATTTTAACATCTAGATTGGCCAAATCAAGAAGTAAATGAAGTGCATGGATTTACATCATCACAACTTCTTCCATCATTGAAGATCAATACTTTCCACAACTTCCATCTAAAACTTAATTACTTATCATTTTAAGAAGAAAGATAAAGAAAACTATTCATAATCCATGAAGAAAACAAAACCACACTTTAGTTTAAAAGAATAAATCATTTTCAAACCAACAAAAAGTCTCAATTAAAACCAAAAGTATTCTAAAACAAAAAGATAAAAACTTATCTCAAGTCCTTCACCAAACTCTTGAAGTTCCTTTGATTCTCTTCTCTTTACAATCACTCAAAATAAAATAACAAAAAAGGATAAAATAAAAGTAAAAGTGGAGCTTGAAAATCTCTTCAAACTAACATCCTAAATGAGAACTTTCAAAACTTTCCAACATTTTCAGAACTCTTTCCTAAATTTTCTCTTCTTTCTTTTATAATTTTCCAAAAGGTTTCTCTTCAAAATATGTCTAGATTCGATGTATTTCCCCAAGAGATGCATCCTTTCATGATAATTTTTGTCCATGGTGGTTATAACCACCTATTAAGCCAATGGGTGCCTAAAAAACTTCTTCAAAATTTGCAGAAACCAAATTTACTTGTCCAATAACTACCACTGGTGCTTAAGCGCGGGGCCTCTGGCGCTTAGGCGCGACCTTCTCTGTTTAACCGGCACTTAGGCGCCAAAACTCTTTTGCACATTTTTCACCTTTTTGCTCTAAATTTGATCCTTTTTCACTCCTTTAAGCATTTTTCACCCTTTTTACCTGTATCTACAAGAAAAACATAAAAATACCTTCCATTAAAAGGCAATATCTCAAAAATAGATATAAAAATGTGTCTAGAAATACTATATATTTTAGGTGTATCAGCAACGTGGCGAGTAATATTTGTCAATCCAATTAAAGTCATCTGAAGAGTGAAAATGCCAACCGACCTTCGCCTAGGTGAAAGCTAAAGCCTAGCAAGCTACGTGCCCCTCAAAATGTGCTGAAAGGTCATAGGTGTGTGTCTGAACTACCGGATGTTACGAACAGGCCGTAGACTATCCTGAGTCATGAAGGTGGACACCCTACACCCGTGACATAAAAAATTTATGCCAATAGTAAGAAAGACAAGCTAAAGTGTGCTTAATGTATGTTAATGAAACTAAGTTTACTAAACTATTTTCTAAAGTTTAAAGTTTAATTTACTAAGACTAAATTATGTTTTCTGACAGAGTTTAAATTTAAGAAAGTATCCTTCCCTTTTACAATGAGTTTATGATCAGTGAAGCAATCAATATTGTTTAGAATTATATAAAATTCTATTGTGCAAAATAAGAGAAATCCTATTCTTTCTCCTCTTTACGAGTGAAAAAGCACATTGGCTAATCTAGAGTTTTGTCCCTAAATTTGTGGTTAGGCTGGGAGGATGCTGGCTCTCACTCTAGAGCTCCCACGTTCCCTTATCTAAGGGCTAACATCTTGCTTTAGTTTCAAACACCTAAACCAAATTGAGGATTTTAGTTCATCACCCTAAAATCTCTAATTTTACGCCCAACAAAGTATATTTCTCTATTTATTTGCACTCAACCCCATTGACTACATTCTCATCCCTGAAATCAAATGTGATTGTCAATTATGAAATGAAATGTAAATTAAGTTCAGAGTTCAAATCATCACAATTTTTAAACATTTAAAACCTTACACAATAATATTAATTCTTTAAAAAACCATATCTCATTTTAGCGAGAAGGAGAAAGAAGATTACTCAAAATTCATGAAGAATGTACGATAAAACAAATTTACAAAATAAAGATAAGAAAGAATAAAATTATATCTGACTCCTTCTCAAGTAAATCCCTTGAAGTTCCTTTGAAGCACTTTCTCTCTTTACAATCTATAATGAACTCTCTCTCAGAAGTGTAATGAAGAAGAAATCTCTTACCTTTCCTCTCCTCTTACAACTCTTGAAAAAAATCTTCTCCACGACTCTTCTACACACTATTAGACTCACAACACACTATGAGAGAAGACACACATGGCACATCACACAAAAGAAGACAAGTCTCACCACCAAACACACACCATAGCTTCCAGCCCCTCGCTTTTAAAGAAATTCAAAATCCCTTCTTTTCCCAAGAGATACACCTCTTCATTCTCAGAGACAAATCTCTTCATCCAAGAGACATATTTTTCCATTCAAGAGCATTTCCAAAGTGTCGAGATGCATTGAACCACTCCATGGGGCATTTAAGTTACTTAGAGCTTTCTAGAACATCTTAAAATAGTCAAAAACCACCAAAATATGCCCATAACCATTTCTGGCGCCAGTTTTGCCACCTTTAGTGTCTGTTCTCTAGAATCTAGTGCCTCTGGTGCCAGTGCATTTTGAAAATCTGCATCTTTGACTCCAAATTTCTTTCTTTTTAGCTTCATTTTTGCTCCAAATAACTAGATTCAATATACCTACAACAACATATGAAAATACCTTTCTTTAAAGTGCAATATCACTAAATTTAATCATAAAATGTATACATAAAATTGCAATTTTTTTCAGTGTATTAAAATCCCCTAAACTTAAATGTTACTGGTCATCAAGTAACTCTTTTACAACATACAAGTATGACTTATGGTAGAGAGTTTAACTTATAAATTTCTATAATTTATTTTACTAAATATAATAATACTACTTAAGAAAAATTTTAATAACTTAGGTTAAAACTATAAGTATAAGAATACTTAGTAGTCAAGTTTAAGATTTTTGATTTTCTATTTATTTTAAGAAGAATTGTAATTTGTCATATTAAAGATGCTTAGAATGTTCATATGAAAAAAAATTTCATGTGAAATTTATCAGTAAGGATGATAAAACTCAAATACAAGTTTAGAAATGTAATAAAGCCTTTTTTCTTAAGTTGATTCAAGTGAAACCAATTTTTTATTAGGCATCTCCTCAAGCTTCTCTTCACACAGTCACAGACACACAGATATATATATATATATATATATATATATATATATATATATATATATATATATATTGTTTTCTTTTGCATTTTGTTTTTCTTTTTCTTTTAGGATCATTTTCAATCATTTATTTCTATTTTCTTTTTCATGTGAGGTTTACTATATCTGGATAACCTTTAATAATAATTTTGAACTTTACTATCCTCTTCTTAAAGTTAAAAAATTCTTACATTCCTTCACTTATAAATTCATGTTAGCGTTGAAGGTTTTTCATAATGTCTCAGTCCTTTCTTACTTTAAATAGAAAAAGCACAATCTTATCCTTTCATACTAAATATCTTAATCCTAGAGTTAACCTTCATTATTAAAGATTTTTACTTAAGTCTACTATATATTTAAAAATAAAAATATAGTTATCTAAAGTTAGCCTCTAATATTAAAGGTCATGTTAAATTATTTTTTAAAAATATAGTTAATCAAGGACAAATAAATTTTAGTTTTTTTTTCTTTTAAAGAAATTTTTCTTTCCCCCCAAACTTAGATTTTTTATAAGTAAAGTATTTAGTACAAAAATGTAGGTAAAAAAAAAAACATTAACTGCATAAAATATAACTAACCTGTAGAGGGTTTTGAACATGAAACTTGGCTTTAAATATGAAACATTGCAGGTACCAATGAAAAAGAAGAGGGTATAAATCATTATATAAAACATGATGTATATCAAGAAGTTTTAGTAAGAAAAGGAGAATTTAAAACATATGTAGTAAATTGCAAAAACAAATAATACTGAAATAAAACCAACAATTTCAATCTACACACAACAAAGTTCAACATCACAAATTACAATACATAAAATAAAAGTCTAAATCTCAAACAAAAACTTAAAAGAAAACAGACTATTGACTAAAGAAAACAATAAACTACCCCAACAAGCTCTTCAGTCATCATCCTCTTGTTCCTCTTCTTCTTCTTCTTCTTCTTCTTCTTCTTCTTCTTCTTCTTTATCATCAAATCATTAAACACATAAGGCTTAAAACTGGGGCAAGTAGAGAATTCCACAGTGTGATCACCCCTTAAATATATGATAATAGCCTTTTGATATGAAATATCATGCTCAACTCTTCTTTGCATATATTCATCATTATGAGTGTTCCTTGCTTCCAAGCTACTTATTCTATTTTGCATTGTCACTATATCTGCTTGCTAAACCATTAATTGCCCCATGATATCCTCAAGTGAACAAGTACTAGAGGTAAAAGGTCCTGCAACTGATGTAGATGGCATATCACTACTTCCACCTCTAGTTCTTGATCCAACAGATGACTCTAATTTATGAACGATGGGTTTACCAATAGGTTTAAGCGACTATAATAATTCTTCTTTGCTATCAAAATCTACTCCAAATTGTTCACATAGGGTGAAAATCGGAGCAGAATAACCTAAACCATCAGTAGTTCCACCCTTAGTAATACTATGGGCATTACAATGAATGAGAGCACCAAAATCAATAGTTTTCATTTTTTGAATGCAAAAAATTTGTACTTCTCTCTCTTTAGTTACCTCACTAAGATGTTTTGATGGAAGCCATTTTGTAGAAATAAAATAATGCCATGTGTTTGACTGTGCATTTAACATGGAAGTGGAAAAAAATACCTTGTGATTATTCTTGATTTTTCAAACTCCTCTTCCATCAGCCATATAGGCAATAATTTCATCTAGTGATGAATAAAAAATAACAAATGCAAAATACTCACAATGAATCTTGTTCCGTAACTGATATAACACATTGATTCGTTCTCAAGAAAATTAAACATTTTTACCTCAAACATATACTAGATTGTCCGAAGTCTCCCAGAGGTTGTCATAAAATTAACGAATGATAAGAAAAATTGTTACTATGGTAAAATAGTAGAAAGTTTCCTAGTTATATGCTATAATCAATCTTTCAATAGAACCTCTCAGATTATAAATACATGCTCTTAGATCAGTTTCTTTATGGCTAGTTGGATGTTATGATTATATTGAGCTTTTAAATTAACAAATCTTCTTGAATCAAACCCTCCCAAAATATTTACTCTATTAAACCTTGGACCCATGATGATTTCTAAAAAAATTATATGTAATCCAAATAAATGCACAATAGCAATAAATCAAACTCCAAAAGTTGAAATAATTGGTAAGAAACTTCTCACCATGGATTCTCATTAACTTTTTTCCAAAACCATCAAATTTTTTGATTTCCCATAATGTAGGAAAAAACCATGGTGAAAATAAAAATTTTCTAAGTTAAAGTGATGCTCTTACTAAGGGAAGATGAAATCCAAGACTTTTAAGCTTTCAAATCTCCTTTAATCCAAGGATAAGCATGCCCTAATTTGAATTTTGACCTTAGTCTAGAGGTGGAAGATGACCCAAGCAGTAAAAATGAGACTTTAATGTTCATTTTTGTGATTTTAAGAGGTTTAGGGTAGTTTCGGTAAACTGGCGCCTGTGGCGCCAAATCTGACACTACTGGCCCAGAGACAAAGAATTCTAGATTTCAATTTTTTTGTAAAATCTATTGTATTCCAAACCACACCAACCTCAAACTAGCCTAAATTAACATTAATTTTTATAATTAAACAATCCTCTAACAATATATTTTCACAAACAACACAAAACTCACATATATATATAAAATCTAAATGATCAGAGACAAAGATTTTTCAAACCACACCATCAAATTCAACGTTGAAATCACACCATAACAACCTAACACTGAAAACTAAACACCAAACATAAAACACATAAAGTTCAATATAGAAAACAAAGGAAATATAATGAAAAAATAACACACATATGCTCTCATAATTAAAATTCCATACTTTAGAATGACTACACATCTTCATCACTCTCATCTTCTTGAATATTGTCCTAAAAATAACCTATTTTTAGTGCATATTTTACAAGTATTTATGTACATTTTTAATGATATTGCACTTTAAAGGAATGTATTTTGCATGTTTTTTATTTCAAGTACATGGAATTGAAATTTAGAGAAAATGAGAGAAAAAAGGAGTAAAAATGAACATTTTTGTGTGGCACTATAGCACCATCCCTTAGTGCCATAACCTCACATATGAGCGAGAAGATTGCTATAGCTTCTCAGACTGCCACTATAGCGCCATTAACTATTTTTCTAAAAAATACATCTAATTTGGTCGAATTTTGGAGGGGTGTTTGAAGCAACTTTTTGTCATTTTCTGTTTTCTATTTAATGAGAAGGATTGGGCCAAATTTAAGGTCCTTTTGGAGCCTCAGAACTTTAATTGGGCAGAAATAGTCGATTAGGGTTTTCTTTTTTTACATTCAAGTGTAAGTGTGAGTGTGTCTTAGTGTGAAGAAGTTTGAAGGTTGTTTAAAGGAAACTCCAGAAGTTTACTTGGGGAAAAGACATAGGTACTTTGTATTTGTGTTTAAGTTTTTGTTGTAAGACTTGAATTTCAATGAAATGTTTTGTTTTTATTTAATCTCCATGAATTCTGAGTAGTTCCCTTTCTTTCTTCTTGCATATGGGATAAAATCTTGTGGGATTAGAATGATTTAAAGATTTCTTTTTAATCTTAAAAATTGTGATGGTATTTTCATCGAATCATCATTTACTTTGTAAACTAGCCACTTGTGAACTTAAAATTTGTTGAGAAACATAATGAACTGGGGCGGGGCTATGATTTCACCCAACTAGTGGATGCCACACTTCAGTCTAGGCAGAGCCATTGCGATTACCTAAGGGGGAATGCAAATAAATAGGTAGATAAGTTTTGATGAGCATAGAATTAGTTAGATTTAGAGTGACATACTAGATTCTTATCAGTTTGGCTTAAGGTTTAGTACCCTGATGCTGGGATTTGGTAATTACGGTGGCATAGGCTAAAGGCATCTAGAGGTGAGAGGCTAGATAACACTGATGTAGAATCAAGATGTTAAGGAATCAGCCTTAAGTTAGCTAATGTTCTTTACAAGCACCAGGAGGGCGTAGAGAATAAGGTATGTTCTTTACAAGCACCAGGATGTGGCATACCTTCTATTTGTCATAATACCTCAACTTTGTCTTAAATCATTTGAATCCTAAATAGATTAAAATCTCTTTGTAAGGGGAAAATTTTCCATAATATTCAAACTTGTTATATTTTGTTCTGCTGCTGCATTTTATTGTTACTTTATTTTTAGCTATGTAGTAATAATTTTTCGGAACATATCATTTTAATTCTTTTATCTTTTTAATTTACAATTTAAATAGAATTTTTGTAAGTTGATTTTAAGATTTACCACATTCCTCGTTGGATCGATACTAAGGAAAATCCTATATTACTTGAAATGATACATATACTTGCGCAGTACCCCTAGTGTGATAATCTATTATAAATCATTACACGCGTTCACACTGATCGCTAAATATAATTTGATACATATTTTCTAGCAAAATTAAGGAGATTAAAAATATAAGTAATTGAGGGTCGGGTCAAGTTTTTGGTGCTGTTGTTGGAAATTGCGACGGAACTTTTTGATTTACAATTTTATTTGAATTATAAATTTAAAAATTGAAATTTTTTTTTGAAAAATTCGAAAAAAATCATATTTTTTTTAAATAAAAAATTCAAATTTTTTTTTTCATGTTATTTTATTTTCAGCAATTTCTTACATTGTTTATTTTTTGTTCTGGATCTAAAAACTTAGTGCCTTACGATATCAATTGGAACAAGCTATTAGAAAAATTTGAAAATAAGGAAGACTTCATAATTTTCAAGAAACAACAAATACATTGCAAAATATTATTAAAATTCACACTACTCAAAATGAACTTCATAATTTACAAAACCTTTATGGGATTTTACAAATGTTACAGTAGATTAAGTTAATTTAAGTATTCAAACTCCTACTATAGAGACTAACTCATTTGAACTTAAACCTTCAATTATACAATTGGTACAAAATAACCAGTTTGGAGGAACATTATCTGAGGATCCCAATTTACCTTTAGCTAGTTTTTAAAAACTGTGTCTATATTTAAATATGATGGCATATCAAATGATGCCGTTAGACTTAGAATTTTTCCATTTTCATGAAGGGATAAAGCTAAGATGCGGTTAAATTTGTTAGCACCTGGATCTATTAGAACTTGGGGAGACTTAGCTCAAAAATTTTTGGCTAAGTATTTTCCACCTTCAAAAACTCCGAAGCTTAGAAGTGATATTACTTCTTTTACTCAGTATGAAGGAGAGTCTATATATGAAGCTTGGGAAAGATCTAAGGAACTCCTTAGAAAGTGTCAATATCATGCTTTTCCAGACTTTTTAATCACTCAAACTTTTTATAATGGTTTAGTAGAATCTCTTAGATCTATTATAGATGCTGCTGCTGGAGGTTCATTAATGTCTAAACCCTTTGATGAAGCTTATTCATTAATTGAAGAAATGACTGCAAATAATTTTTAGTAGCCTTATGAAAGGGTAAATATTAAGAAATTAGCTAGTATTCATGATAACAATGCTATTTCAATGATTGCATGTCAAGTTGCTGCATTATTTAAGAAGACAGACCAAATTAGAATGAGTTTTTCTGCAACACCCCAAATGGCTGAAGAAAATTCATTAGGATAAATGATTGATTCTCATACTTCATTAGAAACTATAAATGCTATCAAGAAACCCAATAAACCATATTCCAATTATTACAACCCAGGTTGGAAAAACCATCTTAACTTCAATTAGAAGAACAATCCTAGTGGTGAAAGTGAAGAATGGGGGAATGCTCAAGTAAACTCATTGGGAAATTGGAATAACCGGAGTAGTGTTAACTTTAAACCTACTTATCCTCCTAGATTTAATCAAAAAGGTAAGGAGAAGAAGTTGTCTATAAAAGAAGTGGTATTACAGATGGGTAATCATTTACAAAGTAAAAGTGCTGTTATTAGAAATATGGAGAATCAACTGGGATAAATTACTAACGCACTTGGCAGTAGACCTTAGGAAACACTTTCTAGTAATGTAGAGATCAATCCTAAAGATAAAAGTAAAGAACCAGAGCAAGTTAAAGTGGCCCAACTAAGGAGTGGAAAGGAATTAAATCTTGGAGTTCAAAAGAAATTGAAGTTGAGAGAGAAGTTGAAGAAATTGAGAAACTTGAAGAAATTATTCTTAAGGAAGCAGAAACATCTAGCTCTCCAAGAAAGATTAATTTAGAAAGACCCCCACTACCTCTTCTACAAAGACTTAAACAGCAAAATTTGGATAAACAATTTTCAATTTTTTTTGAAATATTCAAGAAGGTTACAATTAATATCCCTTTTACTGAGGCTTTAGAACAGATGCCAAATTATGCAAAATTTATGAAAGAAGTTTTAAATAAAAAAGGATGTTTATAGATCATTAGATTTTTGCACTTAGTGAAGAATGTAGTGCAATAATTCAGAAAAAGCTTCCTTGAAAATTTAAAGATCTTAATAGTTTTACCATACCTTGTGCAATTGAAGAAAAATTTTGAGGAAAAGCTTTATGTGATTTAGGAGAGAGCATTGACCTTATGCCACTATCTATATTCAAAAGGTTAGGTTGAGGAGATATTTCTCCCACTACGGTAACCCTACATTTAGCTGATCAATCTATCACTTATCCTAAAGGGGTTATAAAAGATATACCGGTTAAAGTGGATAAATTTATCTTCCCTGTTGATTTTATTATATTATATATGGAAGAAGATGAAGAAATTCCTATTATTTTGGGGAGACCCTTCCTTGTTACCAGATGAACANATGGAAGAAGATGAAGAAATTCCTATTATTTTGGGGAGACCCTTCCTTGTTACCAGATGAACAATGTTATATGTGCAAAAAGGGGAATTAACAATGATATTGAATGATCAGAAAGTTCATTTAATGTGCTTAAAAAATGAAGTATCTTAATGGAAAATGTTACAGAATGGATATCATTGATGATATGATTATTAATCATTTTCACAACAGATATGAAGTTATATTGGATCAAAGAGATGAAGTCATTTCAGAAGAAGAACAAGAAACTGAGTTTGGAAGAGATTCTCAAGATGAATTAAACGAAATGATTACTGAGGATTCAAATTATGAAATGAAGTAACTTGATGGAAAATGTTACAGAATGAATATCATTGATGATATGATTGTTAATCATTTTCACAATAGATGTGAAGTTATATTAGATAAAAACGATGCAGTCATTTCAGAAGAAGAACAACAAGTTGAGACTGGAAGAGATTCACAAGATGAATCGCATGAAGTGATTACTAAGGATTCAAATTATGTTTAAAAAAAAATAAAAAATTTTAGATAGTACAAAAAATAGTATACCCCTGATTTCATCTATTGAAAAACCTCCTGAACTTGAGATGAAAGTCTTACCTTCTTATTTAAAGTATGCATTTTTACAAAACTCATCTACATTATCAGTCATTATATCCTTAGATTTAAATGCAGAACAAGAAGATTAATTATTGCAAATATTAAAGTATCATACAAAATGCTTTGGATGGACATTAACTGATATTAAAGGAGTCAGTCCTTCAATATGTATGCACCAAATTTTGATGAAAGATAACCATAAGCCTAGGGCTAATCCTCAAAGGAGATTGAATCCTATAATGAAAGATGTATTTAACAAAGAAATTTTAAGTGGTTGGATGCTGGGATTATTTATCCAATTTCAGATAGTTCTTGGTTTAGTCCTATTCATTATGTTTCTAAGAAAGGAGGAGCGATTGTGGTTGAAAATGAAAGAAATGAATTAATTCCAACAAGGCAAGTTACTGGATGACGAATATGTGTTGATTATAGAAAATTAAATGTCTCCACTATGAAATTCCATTTTCCTTTACCTTTTATGGATCAAATTTTGAATAGATTAACATGACACCATTATTTTTGCTTTTTGGATGAATATTCTGGATACAACCAAATAGCAATTGCTCCTGAGTATCAAGAGAGAACGACTTCTACTAGTTCTTATGAAACTTTTGCTTTTAGAAGAATATCATTTGGATCATGTAATGCCTCTACAACTTTTCAAAAATGTATGTTGTCATTTTCTGTGATTTTTTTGAAAAAAAGAATTCAAATTTTTATGGATGATTTCTCAGCCTTTATGTTTAGATCATTTATCAAGAATTCTAAAATGTTGTGAAGAAATAAATTTTGTTCTAAACTGGAAAAATTGCCAATTTATGGTTGCAAGAGGATTAGCGTTAGGGCATAAAATTCTGAAAAAGGCATGGAAGTTGATCTAACAAAAATTCAAGTTATTGTTGAATTACCACCACCTACGAATGCAAAGGAAATAACGAATTTTTGAGGACATGCCGGTTTCTACAGACGTTATATTAAAGATTTATCAAAATGTCAACTTTTAGAAAAATATGCCAACTTTGTTTTTAATGATGAATGTATTTATTCCTTTAACTTATTAAAAGAGAAACTAATCACTGCACCTATTCTTGTTTCACCTGATTGGACAAACATTTTGAATTAGTGTGTGATGCTAGCGATTATGCTATAGGGGCTGTTTTAGGATAGATATATGATAAAATATTCAAAGTGATATAATATGTTAGTAAAACCCTTAATAAAGCTCAAATTATTTATACTACCATGTCGGCACTATTTTTGGTGTGGGGTTTGCCCGTAAGTAGCTGTCGGTCATCAGAACTAAAATCCCGTTGTCCGCTTCAGAATTTTTAAAAAAATTTTAGTTTTGAAAAAGATGAAGTCAAATTGACCTCATAATTTTCATAGTTTAGATGAAAGAGCGCTTTACCTCAAATC
>NEWO01001855.1:43209-55504 GCA_003013225.1 Phalaenopsis aphrodite
TCATTGTCAAACAAACAAGTCTCGATTAAAATAAAAAATAGTCTAAAACAAAAAGATAAAAACTTATCTCAAGTCCTCCACCAAACTCTTGAAGTTCCTTTGAATCTCTTCTCTTTTACAATCACTCAAAATAAAACAACAAAAAGGATAATGCAAATAAAAAGTGGTTCATGAAAATCTCTCCGAACTAACTCCCCAGAGAAAAACTTTCAAAACTTGCCAAAATTTGCAGGACTCACACTTTTTCGGACCTTTTTAGGACTCTTTTCTAAGTCTTCTCTTCTTTCCTTTATAGTTTTCCAAGAGGTTCCATGGGATCTCTACAAAATGTGTCTTGATTCAATGTATTTGCCTAATAGACGCATCCTTTCATGAGAATTTTCATTCATGGTGGTTACAACCAAATATTAAGACAATGTCTGCCTCAAAAACCTCGTCAAAATTTGTGAAAATTGATTTTACTCGTCTAGTAACTACCACTGGCGCTTAAGCGCAGGGTCTCGATGCTTAGGCGCGACCTTCACTGTTTAACCAACCCATAAGCGCCAGATCGGGCGCTTAGGCGCCAAAACTCTTGTGCACAATTTTTCACCTTTTTCTTCTAAATTTGATCATTTTTCACCCCTTTAAGCATTTTTTCCATTTTTACTTGTATCTGTAAGAAAAACATAAAATAATTTCCATTAAAGTGCAATATCTCAAAAATAGGTATAAAATGTGTCTAAAAACACTAGATATTTTAGGTGTATCAATTATCAATGAGAAGAGAGTAAATTTCCCAACTTCAAAGTTATGTGCACCTTCAATGACATGACACTATTTCATTTCTGCTTGTCTTCTTCGACTAATCATCTCAGTGAAGTGACCAAAAAAAGAGCGACATTGAACTATTATATTCAAGAGGGAAAGTACATCAACATTGAAGTTTTGATATGTCAGACTATCATCAGTTCTGCTACAGCTGTTACTACTGCTGGTCTGGGATTTGCTTCCTTGATCTTTTCTTTGTGCGAGTAGGCTGGGGTTAAATATGATAGTTGGGAGGAATTTCTGTTACCTCTAAAGCCCATCATGAAGGTGAATGTGAAGACTTATTCTGAGCAATCAATTTTTGGCTAAAGAGGAGGATTTTCCAGGAGCTATGGAATGGAAACATCTACTGCATCTACCTCTGCTGCTTCTTAATTTAGACCATTACTTCACGTGCTTCTACATCTCGAGGTGAGTCTACTCATATTTAAGATGAGTTATTCAGAAGATGATGGATAATATTAATATTACCGTTGATAAGGTCCAAATTTTGAGCATTTTTTGCAAACCATAGTAATAGTTATAATAAAAGGAAGAGTGATTATGAAGAGAAATTCCTCTCATCTTTGAAGAGCCTGATTAGAGGTGAGCCAGGAGTGCAATTTCCTCCATATCCTTGATATCCTGATTATAAGCCTACAGAAAAATGGTACAGTGGTGCGTCTGAGGATGAAGAGTAAAGCTGAGAGATTTATTTTATGACTGTAATATTATATGAACTATGTGGTCTGGGCTTGCTACATTTGCATCTGTGTGTTATTTTGGACTATGTTGTGTTTTGGAATTTTATGTGTTATTGTTATTATAACGTTTGTGGTAGTTAGTATCTTATTTTTAAATTTTAGGGTAGTAAATGTTGTTTTGTGTTTAGTACTATGATTTAGTTAGTTTAGAACTTAACTTATTTTTATATATGTTATAAAGTAGAAAATTTTGCTAGCTTAGATCTTAAACTTGAAATTCAGAAACTGCTACCCTTTAATTTTCTTTTATCATGTTTGCAAGTTTTTCTTTATGTTAAGATTGTGATTTCAGTAGTGTGTATGTTTGCTTTTATGTTTATACCCATTATTTAGAAGTCATTGAATCTCTTCATTTTAAAGTAAAATGAAAATATAGAAAATTTGATCAAAACTTAATTTTACTCCTATATTTAGTTTTATACTTATATCATTAGGGTTTAAAATTCCTATTAGCAGGTTATTTTTAAAATTTTATTATTGCTTATATATATTTGATGCTAAACTGTTTAATCTGTTAAAAAAATTAAGTTTAGAGGGATGAAAAATATTTTAAAAACCGGAATTTTATTTGTTCTCAAATGTGCTACAAGTGAATTCGATTTGAAAAGAACAAGATTGATTATGTATATTGATTATGTATATGAAGTTATATTAGGGAAGTAAAATTTGATTTTAGAAATGAGTAAGAAAATTTAGTTAAAATTTTTAATAATAAAGAAAAACTTTAAGTTAAAAAGTTTTCAAATGAGAAAATGATGAATATAAGTAACAATCTTTAGTAAGAAAAATTGTATTTTTGAAAAATTTAGATAATTTAGAATTTTATTTTTAATACTTAAATTTATTTTATTAAAATAATTTTTAAAACTATTATTATATTTATAAGTAAAAGACTTATATCAAGACTTTGCTTTAGAAAAGGAGAAGTGGAATTCAAAATCATTAAAGACCTATCTAGATATAATAATCCTTGCCTGAAAAAGAGAAAGAAAAGAAAAAAAAATAAAGAAAAGAAAAAAAAGGAAGAAAAGAAAAAGAAAAGAAAAAGAAAAAGAAAAAGTAGAAAAAAAATTAAGAAGGAGAAGCTTGAGGATTAGTAATAGTGCCTAATAAAAAACTGGTTCTACATTTTATATTTTTAGTATGACTTGAGAAACTCTTAAGCTTATAGATATAATATAGTAAGTACAATTTTTTTTAATGAAAATTTTTAAGCAGTGTAAATAAAAGAACTAAATTCTAAATTTGGAAAATCTACAATACATTTCTGAATTAGATAGAAACTCATATTTTCATCTTTCTTAACTTTAAGAATTTCTAAACTTTAAGTTGGTCTCATTTACTGAATATTTTTTCTAAATTAGACTCTATAATTCTAAATCTAAATTTTAATAACTCTTAAGGAAACTCATATACATATCATACATATATAGTTTTTAAAGATTGAAGTGTCACTTGAGGACAAGTAACATTTTAAGTTTGGGGGATTTGGATACACCTAAAATATATAGTTTTCAGATACATTTTTATACCTATTTTTGAGATATTGCACTTTAAAGAGAAGGTATTTTTGTGTTTTTCTTGCAGATACAAATAAAAACAGTGAAAAATGCTTAAAGAAGTGAAAAATGTTCAAATTTGGAGCAAAATGGTGAAAAATGGGCAAATGAGTTTTGGCGCCTAAGCGCCAGATCCAGCGCTTAAGCGCCTGTTAAACAGAGAAGGCCGGGCTTAAGCACTATGTTTCTCGCGCTTAAGTGCTAGTAGCAGTTACTAAACGAGTAAAGTCGGTTTTTGCAAATTTTAAAGAGGTTTTTGAGGCACCCATTGGCTTAATAGGTGGTTAAAACCACCATGGACAAAATTTATCACGAAAAGATGCATCTCTTGGAGAAATACATGGAATCTAGACATATTTTGAACAGTTTCCAAGGCACCTCTTGGAAAACTATAAAATAAGAATAGAGGACTTTGAAAAGCGTCCTGAAAGTATTGTAAAGTTTTGAAAGTTCTCATTTGGGGAGTTAGTTCGGAGAGATTTTCAGGCACCACTTTAATTTTTATTTTATCCTTTTTGTTAGTTTATTTTGAGTGATTGTAAAGAGAAGAGATTCAAAGGAATTTCAAGAGTTTGGTGGAGAACATGAGATAAGTTTTTATCTTTTATTTTGAGACTACTTTTGGATTTAATTGAGACTTGTTGTTTATTTGACAATGATTTATACTCTTAAACTAAAGCGTGGTTTTATTTTCTCCATGGATTCTAAGTGGTTTTCTTTATATTTCTTCTTAAAATGATAAGTAATTAAGTCTTGGATGTAAATTGTGGAGAGTATTGATCTTTAATGTTGGAAGAAGTTGTGATGATTTAAATCCATGCACTTTAATTACTTCTTGATTTGGTCAATCTAGATGTT
This sequence comes from Phalaenopsis aphrodite, assembly GCA_003013225.1. NCBI lineage: Eukaryota > Viridiplantae > Streptophyta > Magnoliopsida > Asparagales > Orchidaceae > Phalaenopsis > Phalaenopsis aphrodite. Next base: position 47,180 of record NEWO01001855.1, read on the forward strand.
AAAGTCTATTGTGAGAATATGTAAGAACCAGGCTGGTATTGTGTCAGTCAATAATTGGAAAGAATTACATGAGGTTGTATGAATGATAATGTAGTTCATATGATTGAGTGCAAATAAATAGGGAAATAATCATTGAAGGGTGTAGAGTTAGAGGACTTTAAAGTGACAGGTTAAAGCCCCTAACTTGGTTTATTATTTTAGGTTTTGATACAAGATGTTAGCCCTCAGGTGGAGGGAATCGAGGGAACTCTAGAGTGAGAGCTAGTATCTTCTCTGCCTAGCCGGTCTTCAGAACTATTCAAACTTTAAATTAACTAATGTTATTTATAGCAACTCTAGTAAAGGTAAAGAATATTATTGCTCCTATTTAACACAATACAATTTGTATACTTACACAATAAAATTCCTATACTTATTACAGATTCATGATAAGAAGAAAGATATTTTTCTTATTAAGTGCTTTTCATCTTCAAAACTCTAGTTATCTTTTTATGTTGTTACTGTTTTGTCAAAATATAAAAAATACCAAAAATATTTGAATTTTTATTACTGCAAAATATATTCAGTTTAAGTAATTGTCTTTTTAAAAATAGAAAGTTTTCTAAAAGTGCATATTGTATAAATTCCCTATGGGTTCGATATTCAGGGCTTAATAAAAAAGTCCTATATTACTTGATAACAATACGTATACTTACGTAGTATCCCAATACATATAAATTAAAAGTTAAATTCTTATTTTTTTTAGGATCAAGTTTTTTATTTTGTTGTAAAGTAAGGAAATATAAGTGAAATATAATTTGAGTTATTATTGTACTTTGCGTATTAGCAGTATCAAGAGGGATCAGGTACTAACTTTCCTCGAACCATAACTCTATCGTCTTCAGCCTCAGGGAGGTTAGCATAGAACTCCCTAACAACAAAAATAACGGCAACAACAGAAAAAAAATAGAATTGTTCCCACTATCGACGAACTATCAGATCTTCCACTTCTCCACCTCGATTCTTAAAACAACGCTCCTGAATCAATTTTTGTGATTTAAATGCTTCACTGTACCGATCTTGAGCCTTAGAATTAACAAATTTACTCAAATCAAAAGGGTTCTTTCCTTTGCTCCGCTTCATTCTAGGTGCCATTCTACAAATTTCATAAATTCCAAAAATATCTTCAAAAATCAAATCTAAACTAGTAAACTAAACTTCCAAAAGCACAAACGAAACTTCCTATGCAATTTCCATAGATTTTTCCTCAATTTCACCATGAATAGTGGATTTTCTAATTTCTCCAAATGTGCTCAAAATACATGGTGAAAATCCAAAATTTTTAAATAGAAATAAAGCTCTTACCTCAAGGAACTAGGATATAGCAAATTTCACTTGATTCCACCAAGAAATCTTCACTTTAGATGTGCCTTAGCCCTTAAAAATTGTGAACTCGAGAGGTTGAAGGTGACAGTGGTGTTAAAAATGGTGATTTTTAGGCCAAAATTTCAATTTTAACCGTTTGCGAACCAGTTTTGTGAACCGGCTCTTAAGTGTAGATAAGTGGCGCTTAGGCACCTGCCTCTCGGGTTAGCTCACACTTAAGCGCGAGATGTGGCGCTTAGGCGCTAGTGCATGATTTTCAAAATTTTCAAATTAAATTATAATGCACTATTTGTCTAAGTAAACCACCTCTAAATAGTGTCGCACTTAAATAACTATTTTCAACTTCCTATAACTCTCCTCTCTCTTAAAATTCTCAATAATAACTATTTCAATTTGAGGCTAAAAATAAAACAAATTTTCACACAAATAAACTTATATTAATTCACAAACGAGTACAAATACAATTAACACTTAATTCTCACTCCAAATAGTCTCGGATGAGAAAATTTCCTAAATTCAGAAAATTAACACTCATATTACAATTAAACTTATAAAAAGTCATAAACACTAAAAACAAATACTAAAATGTAAACACAGTGACTCCAAACAAATAAACTCAAACATAGAACTTAATTCGACTATTCGTTTGATGAGATAAACTTAGGTCTTCATTAGTCTCTCCTGTGGCAATTGGAATATAAAGTTGATAAAACGGACAGTGGTGACGTGCTCTGATACAATCTTCTTCAATCCAATTTTGCTTAAGAAAAATCTCCTTATCCACTTCCTCTATATAACTAGTGTGCTCAAGATGTGCATGAATCTCCAATACCTTAGTCTCCAGTAAAAAGATGGTATTTTCAATTTTATTGATCTTCTCTGATATCTCTTCAATACTATCAGCTAAGAAACTGTTATATATCCTTGGTGCACTTTTACTAATTAATTTCTTCCTCATGGTCTTCCTTCTTCTTCAAATCCATCTCCCATGAAGACATCATGTCAAAATCTCTCTCTCTTAGACTTTTGGGCTAGAAATATTTTTGGGAGAAAATCCTTCACAAAACCCTTCTATTTATAGGCATAAATCCTTCCAAGAACTCATAGGCAAGTCTAGAAACTGCTTTGGCATGTTTTTGAAAACTAATTGGCAGTTTTACCTTATAGAATCCAAATTTTGCACATGTGTTAAAAGTGTCGCGCTTAAGCGCCAGTGCACATTTTTGCACTAGTCAACTTAACGTCCAAATTCTTATTATAACACGTCTAATTCACTAAATAAAATCTTAAAATCAGTACTAAGACATAATAGTCTCAAAAATACTACTCCAATTTTCTTAATCACACATAAAACAACAATCAAAACAAAAATACACTGATAATTATGGGTTGCCTCCCATAAAGCTCTTGGTTTTACATCCTCAACCCGACATAACCAGTGTTTATTCTGGTTGACCCAACATCATTTCATTATTAAACTTATGCTGATCCCCTATATAATAAGGTTTCAGTCTATGTCCATTAACTTTAAATATTTTTGCAGACTTATGATCTTTAATATCTATAGCTTCATAAGGATAAAATTTTATCACAATAAATGGGCCCATCCACCTGGACTTAAGTTTGACTGGAAATAATCTTAACCTTGCATTATATAACAAACTTGTTGTCATGGCTGAAAATTTTTAGTAAGAATCCTTCAATCATGCCACATCTTCATCTTTTCTTTGTAAATCTTAGCACTCTTATAAGATTCATTTCTTATCTCTTCAATCTCCTTAAATTGTAATAATCTTTTCTTACCAGTATCTTTCAAATTATAATTGAACTCTTTAATCACCCAATATGCTTTATGCTCAAGTTCAATTGGTAAGTGATAAGCTTTCCCAAATATTAGCCTATATGGGACATTCCTATAGGAGTTCTGTATGCAGTCCTATAAGCCAACAAAGCAAAGTCAAGTCTGAATGACCAATCCATTTTTGTTGGATTCACAGAATTTTCATAATTCTTTTAATTTCCCAATTGGATAATTCAGCCAAACCACTTGTCTTAGGATGATAAGCAGTAACAATCCTATGATTTATATGATATTTCTTTAATAACTTTTCCATTATGAAATTTCTGAAATGACTTCCCTCATCAGTAATGATAACACTCGGCATACCAAATCTACAAAATATGTTCATTTTCAAACATTTTGTAACAATTTGAGCATCACATCGTGGTAAAGCAACAACTTCTATCCATTTGGCTGCATAGTCCAGTGCTAATAGAATATATAAATTTCCGAAAGATGGTATAAATGATCCCATGAAATATAATCCCCAAACATTAAATATTTTAAATTCTAGCATATAATTGAGGGGCATCTCATTTCTTCTAGAAATAGTGCCTACTCTTTGACATCAATCATAAGTTTTGATATAAACATTAACATCTCTAAAAATTGTAGGCCAATAGAATCCAGATTGTAATGTTTTTTATGTTATTTTATTAACACCAAATGTCCCCCAAAATTAGAATTATGACATTTTTGGATAATCTCATAAGTTTCTTCTAATGGTACACATTTTTGAATAATCACATCCTTTCCTTATTTATATAAAAATTGGTCATAAAAAAAGGCTTAGCTTCAGAAATAAATTTCCTCTTATGTTGGTATGTTATTCCATAGGGTATACCATCACTAACGATAAAGTTTACAATGTCAGCATACCACAGAACAGGCCACTCCTTAATAGTGACAATTTTTCATCTGGAAAATGTTCATTAGTTTCCTTTTCAAAACATAGTGGCTTTTCTAACTCAAGCCTGGACAAATGATCATCAATTTAATTTTCAATCCCCTACGATCTACTATTTCAAAATCAAATTCTTGTAAAAGAAGAATCCATCTTATAAGTCTTGGTTTAGTATTCTTCTTTTTCATTAAGTACTTAATAGCAGAATGATTTGTATGCACTATACAATGAGTTCCAATTAAATATGATATAAATTTATCAAAAGCAAATATTATTGTTAATAACTCTTTTTCAGTACTTGTATAATTAATTTAAGTTTGATTAAGAGATTTACTAGCATATTAAATAACTTTGAAAATTTTATCATATTTTTGTCCTAAAATAACTCTAATAGTGCAATCACTAGCATTTCACATCAATTCAAAAGGTTTTACCTAGTCTGGTGAAACTATAATTAGTGCAGTGATTAATTTTTCTTTTAATAACTTAAAAGCTTTTAAACATTCCTCATCAAAATTGAAAATTACATCTTTCTCCAGTAAATGGCATAAAGGCTTAGCAATCTTTGAAAAGTCTTTAATATATCACCTGTAGAATCGAGCATGTCCTAAAAACCCTCTTAATTTTCCTTACATTTGTTGGATAAGGTAAATTAGTGATCACTTAAATTTTAGTAGGATCTACTTCCATACCATTTTTTGATATTTGATGACTTAATACAATTCCTCCTGCTACCAAAAATTGAAATTTTTCCCAATTAAGGACTAAATTTGTTTCTTCACAGCGCTTAAGAACTTTGGATAAATGTTCTAAACACTAGTAAAATGAAGTTCCAAACACTGAAAAGTCATCCATGAATACTTCAATCCCTTTTTCAATTAAATCATAAAAAAATGTCCATCATACATCTTTGAAATATAGCAGAGGCATTATATAAACCAAAGGGCATTCTTTTAAAAGAAAAAGTACCATAAGGACTGGTAAAAGTTGTTTTCTCTTGATCCTCAGGAGATATTTAAATTTGGTGATAATCAATATGTCCATCCAAAAAACAATAGTATTTATGCATAGCTAGTCTATCCAGCATTTAATCTAGAAAGGGTAGTGGAAAATGATCTTTCCTAGTGACAAGATTTATTTTTCTTTAATCAATGCATATTCGTCACCCTGTAGCTTGTCTAGTGGGTATTAACTCATTATGTTCATTCACAGTTACAATTACGCCTCCTTTCTTATGAATGCAGTAAATTGGACTAACCCATGCACTATCTAAAATAGAGTAGATAATTCCAGCATCTAACCATTTTAAATATTCTTTCTTTACAAATTCTTTCATAACAAGATTCAGTCTCTTTTGAGGATTAGCCCTAGGTTTGTAGTTCTCTTCCATATGAATTTTATGCATTCAAATTGAAGGACTGATTCCTTTAATATCAACAATTGTCCATCCAAAGGCTTTCTAAATTTTTTTAAGAATTTTCATCAACCTTTCTTCTTCTTCCATTGTTAATTTTGAGGAAATTATAATTGGTAAGTAGAGGAATATCCTAAAAAGGCATATTTTAAATGATCAGGAAGTAACTTCAACTCAAGTTTTGGAGGTTTTTCAATAGATGTACAAAATGATTTATCCTTTTTTATCGTGTCCAAAATTTCAAAATTTTCTCGAACATAGTTTGAATTTTCCCTAAAAAGATCCTCACATTGTTTAATTCCTCTTCTTGCTCGTGTTCCAAATCGTATACTTCAGATTGTTCTTCATAAGTCATTTTGAATTGACATTCACTTAGATATCTTACAACATCCATTCTAAAACATTAATCATATTTACCTTTTGTAGGGTTTTTCATTGATCTTGAAATGTTAAAAGAAATAGTTTGATAATTGATGTACATTGTTAATTCCCATTTCTACACATCTATCATTGCTCTTCCTATGGCTAGGAAAGGTCTCCCTAAAATGATAGGTATCTCTTTATCTTTCTCCATATCTATCATAATGAAATTAACAGGAAAGATAAATTGATCCACTTTTACTACAACATCTTCTATAACTCCTTTAGGGTATGTTATGGAACAATCTGCTAATTTCAGAGTTACAGTAGTAGAGGTTATTTCTCATAATCTCAATCTTTTAAATATTAATAATGGCAAAAGGTTAATGCTTGCACCTAAATCACATAAAGCTTTCCCATACAATCTGCCTCCTATTGCACATGGAATTGTAAAGCTACCAGGATCTTTAAGTTTTTCAGGAAGCTTCTTCTGAATTTTCACACTGCACTCCTCACTAAGTGCAACAGTCTCATTATCTTGAAATTTTATTTTTTTGTTGAGAATATCCTTCATAAAATTTACATAGCTCCTCATTTGTTCTAAAGCTTCAATAAAGGGAATATTAATTGTAAGCTTCTTAAATGTTTCCAGAAATTTTAAAAATTGCTTATCCAACTTATACTAACAAAGTCTCTGAGGAAATGGAGGTGGTGGTTTTCCAAATCAATTTTTCAGTGGAGAAATCAGTCTTTCAGAATCTTTTGGAGTGTCCTCTTTTGAGTCTTCAATTTCTTCTCTCTCTACTTCAATTTTTTTTTGAACCCTACCTTCCACTTCTCTTCCGCTTCTAAGTTGAAGGACTTTTACTTGCTCTTTATTTTGGTCTTTTGGATTTGATTCAGTATTACTAGGAAGTGTTCCTTAGGATTTATTACTTAATGAATTTGCAATTTGCTCAAGTTGATTCTCAATATTTATAATTGTAGCTCCTTGACTTTGTAGTTGATTTTCCATTTGTAACACCACGTCTTCTATAAATATCTTCTTCTCCTTAAATTGTGTATTACTATTGAAACTTTGAGGATAAGTATATTTATAATTATTATTCCCTTGGTTGTTCCAGTTTCTCAATGGGTTTACTTGATTGTTCCCCCAATGCTGATTATTACCACCTAAATTATTATTCCAGTTAAAGTTGGGATGGTTCTTCCAACTGAGTTATAATAATTGGAATATGGGTTATTTTTCTCATTATTTGTGGCATTCAAAGTTTATAACGATGTTTGAGAATCTACCATTTGACCTAATGAATTATGTTCAATCATAGAAATTGGTTGAGAAACATTCATTCCAAATTGATCTAACTTTCTTGAAATTACAACAACTTGATTTTCTAACATGATATATGCATCAGTTTCATGAATTTTGGTTAGTTTCTTAAGATTCACCCTCTCAGAAGGCCATTGAAAATTATTAGTAGTCATTTCTTAAATTAAAGCATAAGTGTCATGAAATGGTTTTAACATCAATGAACCATCAACAACGCCATCGATAATTAATCCAGGAGATCCAACTAATCCATTATAAAAAGTTTGAATTATTAACCATCTGGTATAGCATGGTGTAGACACTTTCTTAAGAGTTCTTTAAATTTTTCACATGCTTCATAAATAGATTCCTCTTCAAAATGATTAAAAGATATAATCATTTCTAAGCTTCATAGTTTTTTATGGTGGAAAATATTTAGCAAGGAATTTTTGTGCTAATCACCCCAAGTTTTGATAGATCCAGGTGCTAACAAATTCAACCACATCTTAACTTTATCCCTCAGTGAGAAAGGAAATAACCTAAGTTTTATGACATCATCATATACACCATCGTATTTAAATGTAGCGCACAATTCTAAAAAAATGACAAGATGTAAATTTGGATCTTCAGTTGGTGATCACCCAAACTGATTATTTGATACCATTCGATAATAGAATATTTAAGCTCAAATAAATTAGCCACTATTGTAGGTTTTTGAATACTACAATGAAGTTCATCTACGGTAGGGTTGACATAATCTCTTAAAGGTCTAAACTCTTCATGAATTTTAGCATTTTGATCATTCTTGTCTGTCATTTTTGTAATTTTTTTATATTTTTCAAGATTTTTAATTTTTTTGGTTTTTTTAATTTTTCTAATAGTTCTCTCTAATTCAGAATCGTAGGACACTAGTCCTTCTGAACCTGAACTATGCATACAATAACATATAATAAAATAAAAAAAAACACACTCAAAATAAGACACAATAACTTTTAAAGTTTAAATAAGACTTTCTAAAATAGAAATTTACTTTTAAAATCAATTTCTCTCCGGCAACAGTGCCAAAAACTTGATCTCGTCTTACTGCTTATATGCAACAATATAACAATAATTTCGATTATATTTTTCACTTA
>NEWO01001856.1:25704-37324 GCA_003013225.1 Phalaenopsis aphrodite
CAAGCTCAATTGGCCCATGCTTTAAGCCCAATTTTGATTTAGGTCAAAGCCTCAATTTTGGTCACATGACCTAAACTCACCCAATTAAACCCATGACCTACTCAATTTGACCCAATTTGTGTTGTAAACCCTTCATAATAATCCTATACATCAAAATTAACCATAAATTGGCCTTTTTGAAGTCTCAATTCCATTTAATTTCAACCCAAATTGGCTACACCTTCAAAATTTCACCAAATTGATTGTCTTAATCCCAAAATTGGCACCCAATTCATGGTGAAAACTCTTCATAACACTCTTATATACCACTTTCAACAATCAATTTGGACTTATCTCAAGGCTAGCCCAATCTAGACCCAAACCTAACCCAACATGTCCAAAATGTCCAAAAATCCAAAATCCTTCAAATTGACCTTCCAATTGAACTCAAAATTCTTTCAATACTTCACTAAAAATTTTCCTTACAATCATCTACACCAAATTCATCAATTAATTGGGTCAGTTGACATGGCTAACCTAGCCCAAACACAAGTCTTGGTCATTTGCACCCTCTTGGACCTATGAACCAAAACTGATCTAAACATGTTAAATTGGTCAAGGCAAGGCCACCACAACCAAGTTTTGAGCTTTATTAACCAGTTAAGGCTTGCCCTTATAGGAAGATTGTCTGAACCCAGCTTAATATAAACCCTATTTAATTTTTCATATTAAATAGGCGAAATTGTCGGCAAATAAAATGGTTTCGCAGACCAAATGAACATGGTATATTTCTTAGTTTATTTGATCAAGCCTCATCCTCGAGTCTTGTGTTTATCCTTCAATATAGATACATGATTTGAGGTATAGCGCTCTTTTATTTAAACTATAAAAAAATATGGGGTCAGTTTGATTTCATATTTTTTAAAACTACAACGTCTTTCTGAAGCGAGCGACAGGATTTTGATTCTGGTGACCGACAACTTCTTTTGGGCAACCACTCTTCAACAAAAATAGTGTCAACATCCCCAAGTGACCTAACTTGTAAGCCCTTCACACTAAAACCTTAAGATCTTGGCATAGACTCAACCAAATCGTGTGGGGTTTGTTTCTAAGGCTTCATCTACTCAAGTCAAACCTATCTATACAGATTATACGGTATGAAATACAATAATTACATATGGAGAATAAAAATAAGCTCGAATTAGGGTTAGGGTTCAATATCTTTGTCTGAGATGGGAGGCCTCAATCAAATGGTTGTTGTAGCTTTGATTGGTCCCAATAAACCTCTAGATGAAGTCCCAAGCCTTTGTGAATGGTCTAGGAATGAATTCAATCAAAGTGGATTTCAGATGTTGGTCTAGAGCTATGTTAGGGGCTATTTCAGAGGGGATTTTGTTGGGAATCAACTTCTCTTGCCCTATGGATGGTGTGTGTACAGGGAATTTGATTTTGGTGGAGTGTCCAGTTGTGGAGAGTTATGTCCTAGTTTTTGCAGAAATTTAAGCTCAAAATTGAGCTTCTACAGTGGGGATCAGTGGGGGCAAATGGTGGGCTTGAGCTGAGGAGGTCTTAGAGAGTCTCTGAGATCAATTTTGCAGAGTTTCCTTAAGAAAATTTCAACTCTCTTTTTCTTGGCCATGGGGGTAAGGTTTAAATAAAACAGCTTAGAGTGGCTGTCATGGCCAATTGAGGGGTTCAAAATGATGCTTAGGTGGAGGGTTTTGAAGTGTTAAAGTTAATCAAAGCTAGACACACTCGATGGGTGAAATTGGGTTTGAAACTTAGCTTGGGGCTCTTGGTTTTGGCTCCTCCGACAACTAGGGTGGTTGGCCATGGTAGGCGAGGTGCTTAAGTGGCTCTAGGACCTCAGATGAATCTCTCACAACAATTAATTTGGGCTAGTGACGGATTTTGGTAAAGATATCTTTGGCTTAAGAAATTTAGGAAACAAATCCCTTGATTTAGGGGACCTTTGGTCCATGGCTTATTTATGGTGGGTTAAGTGAGTCTAGTTTGGTCACCAGGATCCAAAAGTTGGTTGTAGAAGTCTTGCATTGATCAATTTGGCATGGCCAGGTCAATTTTGGTGCATAGGTTCAATGTGGGTCTAAATGGCCAAAGATTGGGTTTGGGTTAGGCTAGCCATGACTTTGAGCCCAATTAATTGATCAAAATTGTGTAAATGGTTGTCATGAAGAATTTTGGTGAAGGGTTAAAATGATTTTGAGTTCAACTGGGGGTTCAATTTGACAGATTTTGGGATTTTGGTCAATTTGGGCATGTTGGGCTAGACTTGGGTCTAGGTTAAGCTAAGGTTGGGATAAGACCAAATTGATTGTTGAAAACGGTCTATAAGAACATCATGAAGAGTCTTAAACATGAATTGGGTGTCAATTTTGGGGTTAGGGTATTAAATTTGGTGGAATTTGGGGACAGCCAATTTAGGGCAAATTTGGAGATTTTTGGACTTGGGTTAAAATTGAATGCAATTGAGGCTTCAGTAAGGCCAATTGAAGGTCAATTTTGATGTGTAGGATTGTTATGAAGAGTTTTTAACATAAATTGTGGCAAATTGAGTAGGCTATGACGTTCAATTTTGTGGGATTAAGTCATAGGGCCAAAATTGGGGGCTTGACTTAGATCAAAATTAGGCTCAAATAATGGTCCAATTAAGCTTAGAATTCATTTAGGTTGGTCATATGAAAGGTGAATTTGAGTTTAGAATTGAAATTGAGGAAATTTTTGGTCAAATTTATGGACATTTGAGGTGAATTTGGGAAAGTTGGGCCTCTAAAGGCAATTTGGGGTTTTATCAACATGGACAAATTGGTCAAATTTGGTTCAATTGGAAGATACAAATTGCTTTTAGAAATATTTGAAGTGATTTTGGTGGTTTTTGGAAAGTTTGGGTGCCAAGGGTATTTTTGTAATTTTGAGGATATTTTGGTAAATTTAACATTTTTGGGTGGTTTTGGGTAATTTGGGTATCTTCAAATTGCTTGAAATGATTCTTAGAAAAATTTAGGTATTTTGGGCGGATTTGGGAATTTTGACCAAATTTAGGGCTCTATGGGTATCTAGGTAATTTGGAGATTTTGGGGGCAAAAGACAAAGTTGGAAATTTTTGGTAGAATTAGGGTGTCAACCACCCTATATGAGCTATGGACCAATGAAAAACCCATTTTGGTTCTTTATGTATTGGTCTTAGCTAAACCCAAGCCTGGGTCAGTGGGTTTAGGGGACCATCTACTTCAGTTTCCCAAAAGATCAAGGGATCGAAGTCAAGAAATTTTAGGTTTATGGTTGTGAGTGATTGTGGGTAAGAGTAAGTGTAGGTGAGTGAACTAGCTCCAGACCAACATATAGTGTCAACCTTAAGTCAGACAGCCCTAGGGGGACTCTCCTTGAGCTTCCTCATAGTGACCTCACCTACTAAGTGCTAGAGGTTAAGACCAACATGTGGAACTTCAAGTTGAGCAAAGAGGAGTTTGGAGTTTCTAATGGTGAGGATTCATTTTCTAGTTTTCTAGGAATAGTCAACAGGAAAGTCCTATGGCTAGACCCTATGCCACTAAAGAAGAAAAACTAAACCTCAACCAAAAGTGAGGTCAACAGTATTCATGTAGGTTTATAAACCCAAGGACCTTCAATTGTAAATGTCGTTCATCAGTAATAAGAGATGCTTTTGTTAAGGTCCAACCTATCATATATTACGAGACCTGGAATAAATTGAAAGCAATGAATTTAGATCAATTTCTTATCTTTCTTCGTATCCTCAAGACAATGTCCTGACACTGCACATATTGAAATGTTGAAATTTTGATCAAATGGTATTCAAAATGGGTGGGAAAGAGTAAAGATTTGATGTTGATCAGGTTGCTTTGCTAATAGACATGTCCAACAAAGGCTCAGTAGTAAATTGGAATAAAGTTTCCTCTTGTGGTATGGATGTCAGAAAAATAAAGAGTGACCTACTGATGATTTCAATCGGGGAGTGTTATGTTCCCTTTGATGAATTATTTCTTTAGTTTTTGTTATCAAACTTATTTTTTCCTTCTAGCAATTTTAGTGTGCATAAAGAGCTTTATGCATTTGGTGAGAATGTACAGTCTTTCTCTTCATTGAATTGGTTTATTGTGGCATGTGACTTTGTCATTAAGTAAGTGAATGTTGTCGCCTATAAAATAAGGCGGAATCATACATTGGCATATATAAATGGTTTTTTTTCTCTTAACGGTTATTGTCTTTTATATAACTTTTAAAAGTTTATTTTTTTATCAGAGCACATTATAATCTATCTTTTACATAGCTCTAGTTTTATGAGCATAAATATTTGGTCATTCCTAACCCTCCTGAGGTCAGACCTCTCATGTTTAGGTGACCAACAATTGTGGGCTGAAAGGCAGCACAAATTCATCAAACCTTTAAGAGGCCCAAAGCTATACATGTAAGTCATTTATCTCATTAGATAACCTTTTTTTCTTTTTTGGAAATTTATAGCTGTAATATTCATGTTTTATTTATTTATTAGAGTTATAATATTTCATGTAATATTCTTGTACATTTAAGTATTTATCTCATCATTCGTTTAAGGTATTATTGCTGTGTTTTTCTGGTGTCATTGTGTTATTATGTAGGTGTTATTATGCTACTATTTAGGAGTTATTATTATGTTATTTAACTTTTCCTAAGAGATTTATATTTTAGGTTTTATTAAGGTGTTATTTAGGTATTATTCTAGAGTTATTCTTGTGTGTAGCAAATTTATTCTGAAATTCATTGTTGGTTTATGATTTTTTTATTATTTAAAAGATGACGATCACCAATTATTTGCCCCTCCAGTTGAAGGACCATCTAGTCCAATAAAGCTCATCCCACACCATAATACATACTCCAATTCACACTCACTCGATTCATATGAGGTTGATCCCCTAGTTCCCAATGAAATCAACCCTCAACCAACATCTACTTGTTTGAGTGAACACTCTTAACCTATCCTTGTCAGGTTTACCACACAAAGGCTCTCCACATTTTGTGTTTTCTCTTGTTTGTAGTTTTGTCGTATGTCCCTCATTTCCAGTACCTCACTTCTTTGGGTCATTCACCCGAAAGAGAGACTTATTCGGCAAAGGAAAGTATACGGCGATCGACAAACTGACAACTTCTTTTAAAATAAAAGAGAGAAAAACAAACAAAAACATCACCAACCTAGCGACGCCTGACCTTTTTTATATAATCTTTTAGAGTGGTTACTCTTTTATTGAGCGCCTGCATTCCTGGACAAATTTTATTTTTTATTTCAGTGAATCTGAAATATCATGAAAATTGAAATCTAGGCTCATCAAGAACCTTAAAATTATAATTTTTCAATATAAAAAATTTTGAATGAAAGATTTAAGATAAATCAAAATTTAGGATTAAAAGATTTAGGATTTTTAAAATTTATTTTTTATTTTTCTGCAAGGCCTTCAAACAAGTTTTAAAATGGGTTGCATTGCATGGATTTCTCCCAAACCATATAATAGGGCCTCCAAAATATCTAAGGATAACTCTATACAATTACATCATTTACATTTCTCGAGGACAAACCCTTGTGCTTCTCCACCTCTACTAGCCCATCATTCATTTTTATATAGGAGGTTGTATTGTGTGCTTATGACTTTAGAAGGCTCTCCGACCTATACTGGGTGTACATCCTTTTGTTGGGAGCATTTTTAGCTTTGTAGCTGAACCTCCATTTATCTTTTTTTTTTCGGAGACATCCTTACAATTTCGATGAGTATCAGTTCCACCTCTTGGTGCTCTAGATTATAGTCATAGGATAGTGTTTTCTTCCTTTAACTTTAAGGCTACCGAGGTCCTCGTGGACGGCATAATTCATGGATTTTTTACTGAGGATCTCTGAAAATGTTGGGTTGATTACCTTCAAGACCAGGTAGTTTTAGAATTCATTTATCTCCGATGACAGGTCTGCGGTACCCTGACCCGACTACCTTTATCTTATATGATTATTCTACCTTTATATTGTTAAGCTTTTTGAGCCTTGACACTCCTTTGACTTCGTTGCTATTATCTTGATGGCCTGATATCGATGAGCTGCTATTTGTTTGGGATACGATGCTTTGTCTTATGCTCTTATATCTCGGACGTGCTTTGACGTATTGGGATATCCAGTTAAGATGATCTTGGTATTCTACTAGCCCCATGTACCGATAAGCCGCTACCCACTTGAGATGAGAGAATAACTCTCTTCCTGATGGTTTCGCGAGAGCTTTGAAGCATCGGGGCATTCCCACATATAATAACTTTTATTTGATGAGATATTATCTAGGTCTACGATAATATAAGAGAACCCCCTTTTATCGAGAGTATTCTTGGGTATTCCCCAAGTGTAATTAACCAAGTGAGATACGTCCCCTTGGGAAAATCTATACCCCAGAATAGGACTTACATCTGAATCTTTAGTTGTGGATAATCTACCTAAAAATTCTTCATGGATATTTGTTCAAAGTTCTTTCGTCCAATCATGTTTGGGCGGACATACTTGACCTATACTTGTGATGTTTGTTGCACGTAAGCTATCCACATTTTTTTTATCTATCGTCTTTGTTGTATGTTCATATTTTCTGGTTCTTCTCTGCTTTTGATCATTCTTATGCTTCAGAAGAGAGAATTATTTGGAAAAGAGAAGTATAAGACGATAGACAAACAGACGACTCCCTCTAAAAATAAAAAGAGAAAAGAAAAAAAAATGTGGATTTTCCTTCATGTCAATTTTTCCGTATTAGTCAGCTCATATGCTTTTTTTGCCTTGTTATTATCTGAATAGCTCATTCACGTTTCTTCCTGGTGTTTTCGATCCGCCTTCTGGTCCAGTCATCTTTGAGCTTACTAGCATTGGCTAACTGTTGACCCCACTTTTGGTTGAAGTTTAGTTTTTCCTCTTTAGTAGCCTAAGGTCTAGTCATAAGACTTTCCTATTGACTATTCTTAGAAAACTAGACAAGGCACCCTCACCATTAGAAATTCCAAACTATTTTCTACTCAACTTGAAGTTAAACATATTGGTCCTAACCTCTAGCACTTAGTAGGTGCGGTCACTATGGGCGAAACTCAAGATGAGTCACCCTTAAGACTGCTAGACCTTAGGATTGACCCTGAGTGTTGGTCTCGAGCTAAAGCACTCATTACACTCATCTACACCCACAATCACTCACAACCATAAACCCAAATTTCTAGCCTAGGTCCCTTGATCTTTTGGAATACTCATGTAGATGATCCCCTAAACCTACTAGCCCTAGGGCTATGGTTTAACTAACACCAGTACATAGAGGACCCAAAATGGGATTTCCTTTGGTCCATGGCTCATTTAGGGTGATTAGCTACCCAATACTACCAAAAATACCCATCTTGGCCATTTGCCCCTAAACACCCCCACATTACCTAAACACCCTTGAAACACTAAACTTTGCCAAAATTCCCAAATTTGCCAAAAATACCCAAATTTGATCAAATTTCATTTTAAACCTTTTGAAAACCTCCAAATTATCCAAAATTACCCAAAATCTCCAAAAATGACCAAATTACCAAAATACCCATACATAGCCCAAAATTCCAAAAAATCCCAGAAAATCTCAATAAATCACAAATATTCCTAATTTCATTTTTCTGAACTACCACATGACCTAATTTGGCAAATTTGACCATCTTTAACCAAAACCCCCAAATTTGCCTTCAAAGGCCCAAATTTCCCTAAATTCAACTCAAATGTCCATCAATTTGATCTCAATTGACCCCAATTTCAATCCTAAACTCGAATTTACTTTTGATATGACCAAAATAAACCAAATCCAAGTTTAATTGGCCCAATATTTGAGCCAAATTTTGATTTAGGTCAAAACCTCAATTTTGTTCACATGACCTAATCTCACCTAAATCGAACCCATAGCCTAGTCATTTGGCTCCAATTAATGTTGAAAAATATTTATAACATTACTATACATCAAAATCAACCATCAATTGGCCTTGTTGAGGCCTCAAATTCATTTGATTTTGGCCCATATCCAAAATTCCCAAATTTAGCCCCTAATTGGCTAAGTCCTTAAATTTCACCTAATTGATATCCTTAACCTCCAAATTGGCACCCAATTCATATTGAAAAATCTTCATGGGCTCCCTATTGACCATTTAAAAAAAACAATTTGGACTTATCTCAAGGCTAAACCAAGCTAGACCCAAGCCTAGCCCAACATAACCAAATTGATTAAAGTTCAAAATTCCCTCAAATTAACCCTTCAGTTGAGCTCAAAACCACTTCCATCCTTCACCAAAGTTATTCCTTATGATCATCTACACCAAATGCAACATTTATTTGGACCAATTGACATGGCTAGCTTAGACCAAACCCAAGATTTGGTCATTTACACACATTTGAACCCATGCACCAAATGTGACCTAACCACCCTAAAGCAACCAAATTAACTCCACCCCAGCCATTAGTTGACCCCTAAGGCTGAGCCAAAACCCATCTAACCACCTAAACTAAGCCATGGACCAAAGGTCCCTCAAATTAATGGATCTTATTCCCAAAAATACACATGCTTAAGATATCCTTGCCAAATCAAAACACATTTGCATTAAATTGTTGTGATGGATTCCTCTGGATGCTCTGAGTACTTAGCCACCTCCCCGAGGCTGGTCAGCCAACCTAGTCTCCGGAAAAGCTCAAAACCAAGAGCCACCCTCATGGGACTTCACCCAAATCAAGCCTAGAGGCCAGCTCAGCCAAATTGAGTTGTATAGCTCCTCTGCCCTCCACCTTAGCACCACATTACACCTCATAATTGGCCATGACAGCCACCATAACCCCATTTTTATAAAAGGCCACCTCCATTTCCATTAAACTAAGTGCTGAAAATCTCTTAGAGAGAGCCCCTCAAACCACTCACATAGCCTATTTGAGACCTCCTCAGTGCAACCCATCCATTACATTGCCCCGAATCCCCTTGCCGGATTTTAATTTTGAGCTTAAAACCTTGCCGAAAACCAGGACAGAACCCAATACATCTCCACAGTCCACCAAACTTAAATTAACTTCACCCACACCTTCACAACAGTGAAAGAGGAAGAAGCCCCATCAAATTCCACTTCCACAGAGCCCCTAGTATAGACTTCAATCAACACCCAAAATCGGTCTTGATCAAAATCACACCTAGGCTTTACACTAAGACTAGAGTATCAATCCCTAGCCTCCTTGGACTCCAACAAACGTGTTGAGCACCTTTGATTGAAGCTTCCCTTCTCAGAGCAAAGGTATAAAACTTCTCCTCCTCCCGAGCCTATTTTGATTCTCCAATTGCTTATGCTTGATTTCATGGCACATTAACCGTATGGATGTGTTCGTCTCACTTAGACGAGCATTTTAAAAAAATTTGCACTTAATTTGGTAGAGAAATAAGAGAGATCTTATGCCTTGAAGGTGGACAGTTCTCGGGCTAGGCTATCGGGGATGATGACCATGCGCTCTTAGATCGCGCGTGTATCGAATGGACGGTCAAGATGAAGCTAGACAGCGCTTCTTTACATAAACAGTGGAGCATGTGGCTGCTGGCGTGGACGACGGCGTAAAATGGGAGTGCACCGTGCGGAGTTTTGGAGCCACCGTAGGTTGACGAGGCGTCGCATGGATAAATAGAAAAATAGAGCTTTTTCTATTTATTTAAACTCCCTTAACTTCAAAAATCCATAAATTTGTGTAGAAAAATCACAAAACTAAAATAAAAATATTCTCTTGCTCATTGAATAGAGGAAAACAATGTGGAATAAATTTCAAGTCCATTTAATGCATATTTTATTTTTAATTAATTAAACACTGTCTTGAATCATTTGATTCTCCATGCATATTGACACATTACCTTGGCTTGAAATTTTGGTATGTTGTAGCCTCTATCAAGGGAAATATTCTCTGATTTTTCCAAAGTTAAAGGAGTCCTCTAGTCAGAGATCCATTTTTTTTAAGTTTAAGTGCATTATTTGCTCAAATAATTATGGAAATTATCATGTTGCTTAGAAAAATTCAAGATAATTTTGGAAGGTTCACAATGATCAGGGAGCCTTAAAGAAAATTATTCATAAGTCAAGTCATTTAAAATGCATCTAATTTTCACAAACACAAAATCACAAAGATAATCAATTTTGGAACACACAGAGGTCAAATTGACTTGATTTTTTATCTCCACTGTGGCTCCTGATCCAAAGAACTCATCATAAAAATTTCAAAATATTTTGAGTTCATTTGATAACTAAAGTTGATTTTTAAAAGATAAACATCACTTTTGGCATTTAAATATTTTTTAAAAATCAAAATACATCTCAAAAAATTATTAAACTTGGTTTTTTTAGTTCTCTGTAATCAGTGGTATTTTCTAAAATAAAATGAATTTTAAAATAAAAACTTCATTTTTAACCTATTTTAAATATTTAAATAATTAAAAAACCCTAAAAATCATAAAAATAATAATAACTCATGAAAATATTCTAAATTATTTTCTAAGTGCTTAGAAATAATTGGGATATTTTTCCTGATTTTCTAAATAAAGATATTCAATTTTGAAGCTTAAAGTAATTTTTTTTAATGGCTAAAAATGGATTTCCACTAAAAAAAATTTCAATAAATCAAAGAAAAATCAAAAAAATATAAAATTTGCTCCTTTAGGCTCTCTGATCTCAGAGAGTCTTTTCAAAAATACAAAACTTAATTTTTACCATTTAAAATATTTTATTTTTATTAAATAACCCAGAACTTAAAATAATTCTAATAAATCACATAAAGTTCAAAAAATCATGCAATTTGGCATAAACTAATTCTAATAAACTCTCTGGTCTAGTTCTATCTCCAAGAAAAATTTCAATTGATTAGGCTCTGTCTTGGTCAAGTTAGGAATTTTCTTGGAAAATCCTATTTTTTGCATGAAAATAATTATCTAAAATAAATTAAATTTTGAAAAATCACATTTTCCCCCTCTGATGACTTAATTGACCCATGAATGAGATAGGATAAAAAATTTAAAGTCATTTGAATTGAATTTGACAAATTATGAAGTGTTAAAACCTTAGGGGCCAAAGTGTAATTTTGACAATTTGGCCTTAATAAAACATTAGGCTTAATTCAAAGAGGGAAATGGGTAACCTCTGATTTTAATTAACTCATTTAATGACTAAAATAAAAAATGGGACTAGTTGGTAGAAATCCATTTCACCTTCTTTAATTAAAGATAAATCAATGATTTCCTAAATTATCAAAATTTGGAAGTTCACTAAATTAAATGATATTGAACTTAGGGGTATGACTTTGGAAGTCAATAAATATTCAATTTAACATCCCTATTTTTGAAGTTCAAGTTGAATTCAAAATGATGAATCATTACTTTAAAAAAAAATTCAATCTTTTCAAAATTTGACCACCACACTCACTTAGGTCTTAAGGGTTTAGTGGTGAATTAAGTCAAAAATCAAAATTGATTAAATGAGGATTAAAAAAATAAACGTAATTAAACCAAACATCCTTGAAACACCACTAAGCCCAATTAGGACTAAAAATTTGGCTAAATGTTCAAGTTACACTAACTTGCCCTTTAAGGGT
>NEWO01001859.1:24798-36553 GCA_003013225.1 Phalaenopsis aphrodite
ATATCCAAACTCGTTGTTATATTTTATTAAGTAATTACGTTTAGTTGTTACTTTCTTTTTACATTTTTAAGTAGTGATTTTTAGTAAGCATATCGTTTTAGGCCTCTTATCTATTTAATTTGCAATTTAAATAGTATTTACGTGAGCTAATTTTAAGGGTTATAGCATTCCTCATGGGATCGATACTGGGGTTTTGAAAAGAAATCCTAATTACTCGAAACAATATGTATACTTGCGTAGTACCCCTATTATAAAATCTATTATATAATTCATAAATCATTGCATGTGTTTACACTAGCCACTAGATATAAAATAAAATGTATTTTCTAGTAAAATTAAGGAGATTAAAAATATAAGTAATTACGGGTCTCGTCAATTTTTTGGCACCATTATCGAGGAGTGCTGCAGAACTTTTTGACTTACAATTTTATTTGAATTGTAAATTTATTAGAAAATTTAAATTAAAAAAAATTGAAATCCTAAAAAACCATAAACATTTTAAAATTAAAATATATATATATTTCATTTTTGGTGAGTTATTTTCTTCTCTACTTTTTTTTACATTGTTTATGCATAGTTCTGGATTTGAAAATTTAGTACCTTATGATTCTAAATCAGAACAAATTATTAGAAAAATTCAAAAATAAGGAAGACTTTGTAATTCTTAAGAAAAGACAAACACATCACAAAAGAATATTGAAATTCATATGGCTGGAAATGAACATCTTAATTTACAAAAACCTTTAAGGGATTATGCTAACCCTATAGTAGATGAAATTCATTTAAGCATTCAAACTTCTGTTGTAGTGGCTAACTCATTTGAACTTAAACCTTTGATTATACATATAGTACAAAATAATCAGTTTGAAGGAACACCATCTGAGGATCCCAATTTATATTTTGCTAGTTTTTTAGAACTGTGTGCTACATTTAAATATATTGGCATATCAAATGATGTTGTCAGACTTAGACTTTTTCTTTTTCATTAAGAGATAAAGCTAAGATATGGCTAAATTTGTTATCACCTGGATCTATTAGAATATGAGGAGATTTAGCTCAAAAAATTTTGGCTAAGTATTTTTCACCTTCAAAAACTACGAAGAATAGAAATGATATTACTTGTTTTACTCAGTATGAAGGAGAATCTATAAATGAAGCTTAGGAAAGATTTAAGAAACTCCTTAAAAAGTTTCCACATCTTGTTTTTTCAGACTAGTTAATCATTCAAACTTTTATAATGGGTTAGTAAGATCCCTTAGATTTATTATAGATGATGTTGTTGGAGGTTCATTAATGTCTAAACCCTTTAATGAAGCTTATTCATTAATTGAAGAAATGGCTACAAATAATTTTCAATGGTCTTTTGATAGGGTAAATCCTAATAAAGTAACCAATTTTCAAGATAACAATGTTATTTCAATAATTACATGTCAAGCTGCTGCATTATCTAAGAAGATAGACCAAATTGGAATGAATTTTTCTCCAACACCCCAAATGGTTGAAGAAAATTCATTACGACAAATGATTGATCCTCATACTTCATTGGAAACTATAAATGCTATCAACAGACGCAATAACCCATATTTAAATTATTACAACCCATGTTGGAAAACAATCCTAACTTTAATTGGAACAACAATCCTAGTGGTGGAAGTCGACAATTGGGTAATACTCAAGTCAACCCATAGGGAAATTGGAACAACCAGGGTGGTGCTAACTTTAGACCTACTTATCCTCTTGGATTTAATCAATAAGTTAAGGAGAAGAAGTTATCTATGGAAGAACAGGTTTTGCAAATGGGTAATCATTTAAAAAGTCAAAGTGCTACTATTAGAAATATGGAGAATCAACTAGGACAAATTGCTAACGCACTTATCAATAGGCCTCAGGGAACACTGCTTAGTAATGTACATATCAATCCTAAATAAAAAAGTAAAGAGCCGGAGCAAGTTAAAGTTGTCCAACTAAGGATTGAAAAGGAATTAAATGTTTGAGTTCAAAAGAGATTGAAGTTGAGAGAGAAGTAGAGGAAATTGAAAGACCTGAAGAAATTATTCCTAAGGAAGTAGAAACACCTAACTCTCCAACTAAGGTTAATTTAGAAAGACCCCTACCACCTTTTCCGCAAAGACTTAAATAGCAAAAATTGAATCAACAGTTTTCAAAATTTTTGAAATATTCATGAAGCTTATAATTAATACCCCATTTGCTGAGGCTTTGGAACAGATGTTAAGTTATGTCAAATTTATGAAAGAAGTTTTAAATAAAAAAAGGAAGTGTGTTGATCATGAGACTATTGCACTTAGTGAAGAATGTAGTGCAATAATTCAGAAAATACTTCCTCAAAAACTTAAGGATCCTATTAGCTTTACCATACCTTGTGCAATTAGAGAAAAATTTTGAGGAAAAGCTTTATGTGACTTAGGAGTGAGCATTAACCTTTGTCACTATCTATATTCAAAAGGTTAGGTTTAGGAGATATTTCTCCCACTACTGTACCCTTGTTATTAGTGGATTGATCTATCACTTATACTAAAGGGGTTATAGAGGATGTGTTGGTTAAAGTGGATAAATTTATCTCCCCTATT
Source organism: Phalaenopsis aphrodite (assembly GCA_003013225.1). Taxonomy (NCBI): domain Eukaryota; kingdom Viridiplantae; phylum Streptophyta; class Magnoliopsida; order Asparagales; family Orchidaceae; genus Phalaenopsis; species Phalaenopsis aphrodite. The sequence continues at coordinate 27,387 of NEWO01001859.1, forward strand.
GATTTTATTATATTAGATATAAAAGAAGATAAAGAAATTCCTATTATTTTGAGGAGAGCTTTCCTTGCTGCCGAATGAGCAATGATAGATGTACAAAAAAAATGGATTTAATAATGAGAGTGAATGATCAGAAAGTTACATTTAATGTACTCAAAACAATGAAGTATTCTGATGGAAAATGTCATAGAATGGATATTATCGATGATATGATTGTTAATCATTTTCAAAATAGATGTGAAGTCGTATTGGATCAAGAAGATGAAGTCATTTCAGAAGAGAAAATACAAAAAGCTAAGACTGGAAGAGAATTTGAAGATGAATGAAATGAATGATTACTGAGGATTCAAATTATGTTCAGGAAAATTATGAAATTTTAGATACTAGTGAAAATAATATACCTCTAATTTCATCTATTAAAAAACCTTCTGAACTTGAAATGAACGTTTACCTACTTATCTAAATTATGCATATTTGGGGACCTTATTAACATTACTGGTTATGATATCCTCAGAACTGACTGCAGAACAAGAAGGAAAATTATTGCAAATATTAAAGAATCAAAAAAAAGTCTTTGGATGGACATTAGATGATATTAAAGGAGTCAGTTCTTTAATCTGTATGCACCAAATTCTGATGGAATAAAACCATAAGCCTAGGGCCCTTAAAGGAGATTGAATCTTATAATGAAAGATGTAGTTAAGAAAGAAATTTTAAAGTGGTTGGATGTTGGGCTTATTTATCCAATTTCATATAGCACTTGGGTTAGTCTTATTCATTGTGTTCTTAAGGAAGGGGGAGTGATTATGGTTGAAAATGAAAGGAATGAATTAATTCCTACAAGGCAAGTTAATGGATGGAGAATCTACATTGATTATAGAAAATTAAATGCCACCACTAGAAAAGACCAATTTCCTTTACCTTTTCGGGATCAAATGTTAGATAGACTAGCAAGACACCATTATTTGTTATTCTTGGATGGATATTCTGGATACCACCAAATACTTATTGCCCCTGAGGATCAAGAGAAAACAACTTTTACTAGTCCTTATGGAACTTTTGCTTTTAAAAGAATGTCATTTGGATTATGTAATTCCCCTGCAATTTTTATAGATGTATGATGTGAATTTTTTATGATCTAATTGAGAAAGGAATTGAAATTTTTATGGAAGATTTCTCAGTCTTTGGGACTTCGTTCAATTTATGTTTGGATCATTTAGCAAGAGTTCTAAAGAACTTTGAAGAAAAAAATTTACTTCTCTACTGGGAAAAATGTCAATTTATGGTTGCAGAAGGAATAATTTTGGGGCATAAATTTTTTGTAAAAGTCATGGAAGTTGATCCAGCAAAAATTAAAGTTATTATTGAATTGCCAGCTCCTACTAATGTGAAGGGAATAAAAAGTTTTTTAGGATATGCTGGTTCTTACAGACGTTATATAAAATATTTTTAAAAAATTTTCAAGCCTTTATGCCAACTTTGATTTTAATGAAGAGTGCCTAAATCCTTTTATTTTATTAAAAGATAAATTAATCACTACACCTATTATTGTTTCACCTAATTGGATAAAACCTTTAGAATTAATGTGTGATGCTAGTGATCATGCTATAGGGGCTGTTTTAGGATAGAGATATATCAAAATGTTCAAGATGTATATTATGCTAGTAAAACCCTTAATGATGCTCAAATTAATTACACTACCACTGAAAAGGAATTATTTGGTATAGTGTTTGATTTTGATAAATTTAGATCTTATCTTATTGGAAATAAATGTATTGTGCATATTGATCATTCTGCTATAAAGTATTTAATAATGAAGAAGGATGCAAAACCATGTTTAATAAGATGGGTCCTAATGCAAGAATTTGATTTTCAAGTTTTGGATAGGAAGGGTACTTATAATCAAATAGTTGATCATCTGTCAAGGCTTGAACATGAAAATGAGAAAGATTTAAATGATGAAATTAGTGAGAATTTTTCTGATGAACAATTATATGGGATTAATGAATGGCAAATATCGTGGTATGTTGATATAGTAAACTACTTGTTTAATAATATTTTACCTTACAAATTAGATAGTCATCAAACTAAAAATTTCATTTGATTCAAAATCTTACTTATGGGATGACCCTTATTTATATAAAAAATATAAGGACTTAATTATTCGAAGATGTGTACCATTATAAGAAATTTAAGAAATTATTCAAAAATGTCATAAATTAGATTTTGAGGGACAATTTAGAGTGGATAAAATTTCATTTAAAATTTTACAATCTGAATTTTATTGGCCTACTTAATTTATGGATGTTAATAATTACTATAAGAAAACTAGGTCTATTGTGTTGTGAAAAATTGTCCTTATGTTTTCCGATTAGAATTTGAGAACTTGAAATTTTGGAATGGCAATGAACTCAATAACTATAATATTGGGCATTAAAATATGAAAAATAGCCTTTCTACATCTAAGATTTTTTGTTTCCTCTTCAAATATAAAAAAAATTTAAAATCTGGATGGATATTAATTGCGCTATAGCGCCACATTTGGGCATTATAGCGCCATTTATCAGGCTTTTCATGGCACTATAGTGCCACTACCTAGCGTTATAGCGCCAAACTAACCCATGAGTCATTTTAAGTGCTTGGACCCACAGATTTCACCATTTTCACCCTTGATTCGTTCCCTTCCTCCATCTTTAGCATTTTGCTCCCATAGGGTTTTAATTTGTGCTTGATTGGCTTCGAGTTAAGCTTCCAAACTTGGGATTTCTTCATCTCTAGGTAAGAACTTCACCCTAGCTTTGAAATATTTTGATTTGACAATGGATTTCACCCATATTGTAGATTAGGCCGAAAATTTAAAGATTTGATAAAAATAGTGTGAAATCTATGGTTAAATAATAATTTATGTTTAGATTGTATTTTTAGGAGCCTTTTGAAGTTTAGTTTGTGATTTTTGGAATTTATCTTAAAAATTTTTAGATTACAAATGGCTCCTAAAATGAAGAGAGGTAAGGAGAAAACAACTTTTGATTCTGATAAGTTCTTCAGTGCAAAGGCACGGGACAGGTATGTTGATCTGCAATCAAAGAAGTTGATTGCAGAACGTAGTTTTCTACATTCTGGTGGAACTATTGAGTACTTGATTACAGAGCGATAGTGGGAACACTTTCATTATTTCACTGTCATATCTGTAATTTCAGTTATTCGAGAGTTTTATGAGAATCTTCAGACGATTCTAATGATTTAGTCTATGTACGAAGGCAATATGTGGATAATAATTCTGTTTGAATTAACCACATATACCAACTGCATAGTATTCATACCTGCTTCTTTTCTGAGTTCCATCCTACTGATAATGAATTAGATGAGATTATGGATTTTTTTACTGATGGAAATGTAGTCTAGAAGGTTAAGAATGGGCGACGGGTGAACATTTATTTTTCAAAACTTAATGTTCATTCTCGAGCCTGACACTATTTCATCTCTGGTAGATTACTGCCTACCAACCATTTTAGTGAGGTAACTCGTGAGAGATCCACTTAAACTATTGTATTCAGATGAAGAAACATATTGACATTGGCTCCCTCATTTATACCAACATGCTTATTTCCTTGAGAGGAGCAACTACAGGAGGTTTGGGCTACCCTTCTCTTATTGCTACTTTATGTACTGGATCTGGCGTGAAGTATGAGGCTTGGAAAGAAAATTTTCCATCTCATAAACCCATTGAAAAAATAAATTTGAAAAAATATGAGAGACATTTTGGGACTAGACCTAAGACTGGAGTTAACATACCTTCTACTTCAGCTTCTACTCTTACTCCTGCTCCTGCTCCTGCTCCTAAACCATCTACTTTTGATTCTATTTCTCTACATTCTCTTATGCAACAAATGATGATTCAACAAGGAGATCTTATAACTTTATAGAATCAAATAAAAGGCCTTGAATCTCACTTGTACCATTGTGATGATATTATGTTAAGGAAGGTTGAGTATGATTTTACTTATAATGAGGCTATGATGAGATATAGTGGGGTGGCCATTCTGTGGAATTTCCTACTCGCCCCACTTTTACACCATATCGACCTTCTGAGATGGATGAAGATATAGATTTGAGAGATGGTGATGATGATGATGATAAAGATGTGTAGTGCATTATTTTATTTCTTTCCTTTGATATGTTTAAATATTTGGACTTTATCATGTTCATTATTAGTTGTATTTGTGTTGGAATGTGCATGTATTTATTTTTTTGTTTATGTTAAACTATTAGTTCAACTTTTTATCTTTTTGTTCCAAATTAAAGGCTAGAGTAGTATTTATGTTATGCATGTTAATGTTATGTTTATCACTACTTGGTACTTGTCTTTTCTACTTGTACCTGCATTAATTTCCCTATTTTAGAATTTTAGTAATTTTTTTCTCTTTCTTCATGAACTTCCCTACTTTGAATAAGTTTAAAAATTTAAGTTTGGGGGAAGGGAGAAAACTTTTTTTAAACTAAAATTTATTTTGTCCTCGGGAATTGTATTTTCATAAATTATTTTTAGCATAATTTGTGGTATGTAGAGTTAACTTTAGAAAACTATGTTTTTGACTTTATGAAAGTTGTAGAAAACTTAAGTAAAAATTTTTAATAATGAAGTTAATTCTAGAATTAAGATATTTAGTATAAAGGGTTTGGAGTTATGCTTTTGCTATTTAAAGTAAAGAGAATTGTATTTTTGAAAATATTAAGGATCTCAGATTTATACTTGAAAGGAAATAATTGAAACTTTATGAAAAATCTTCAAAGCTAATACACATTTGTTAAAGTAAAGAAATGTGAGATGTTTTTTTTTTACTTTAAAAGGAGGATAGTGGGGTTTAAAATTATTAAATGATATCCAAATATAATAATCATCACATTAAAAATAAATAAATAAAGAAAGAAAGAAAAGATTGAAAAAAATCTTGAAAGAAAAAGAAAAACAAAAGCAAAAGGAGAAAATATGTGAGGAGAAGCTTGAGAAGATGCCTAATCAAAAATTGGCTCTACTTGAATCATATTAAGGAAGGAAACTTAGTTACCTTTCTAACTTAGACTTAGAAGTATTAGTACACTTTACTAATAAAGTTCTCATGAAATTCTTTTTCTCTAATTCTTTTAAGTTTCTTAAGTATGACTAATTGTAGTTATTTTTGAATAAATAGAAAATCAGAACTTTTAAATCTGACTACTAGATGTTCTTATACTTTAGTTTTTAACCTGAGTTGTTAAATTTTTTTCTGAAAGTTTCACTATAGTATTTATAAAGCATAAATTATATAACTCTTTAAGTTAAAGTTACTATCACATGTTATAAATTTTATATAGTATAAAGAGTTGCTTGAGGTCAAGTAACATTTAAGTTTGGGAGAAATGATCCACCTCAAAATAACCTTTTTTTAGTGCATATTTTAAAAGCATTTTAAGTACATTTTTTATAATATTGCACTTTAAAGGAAAATATTTTGCATATTTTTGTTTTTAGGTACATGGAATGGACATTTAGAGAAAATGAAGAGAAAATGGAGCAAATATGATGATTTTTGTGTGGTGTTATAGCGCTACCCCTTGGTCGTAGGGTGTTATAGCGCCACAGTCAGGCAGTAGGGTGTTATAGTGCCCCAAATTGGTGCTATAGCGCCAGTAACTACCTTTCTAGAAGATACATCAAATTTGGTCAAAACTTAGAGGTCTTTTAGAGCCTCAAAACTTCCATTGGGTGGCAATAGTGAGTTAGGCTTTTCATATTTTATGTTCAAATGTGAGTGTGAGTGTATTTTTAGTGTAAATAAGTTTGGAGATTGCTTAAAGGAAACTCTAGAAGTTTTCTTGTGGAGAAGGAATAAGGTACTTTGTTTTTGTGTTTAAGTTTTTGTTTTAAGACTTGGATTTCAATGCAAGTGTTTTTTTTTTTTTTTTTGTTCTCCAAGAATTCTGAATAGTTCCCTTTCTTTCTTCTTGTATATAGGATTAGTCTTGTGGGATGAAAGTGATTTAAAGATTTCTTTTTAGTCTTAAAAATTGTGATGGTATTTTCACTGAATCTTCATTTACTTTACAAACTAACCACTTGTGAGGTTAAAATCTGTTTAGAAACATAATGGCCTGGAAGGGCTATGATTTCACTCAAGTAGTGGATACCACACTTCATTCTAGATAGAGCCAATGTGATCACCTAAAAGGGAGTGCAAATAAATAAGGAGAAAAGTTTTGATGGGCATAGAATTGGTTCGATTTAGAGTGACAGGCTAGATTCTTATCATATTGGCTTAAGTTTTAGTACCTTGATGCTCGGATTCAGTTATGAAGGTGGCATAGGCTAGCGGCATCTAGAGGTGAGAGGCTAGATAGAACTAATGTGGAGACGAGATGTTAAGGAATCCACCTTAAGTTAGTTAATTTTCTTTGCAAGCACTGGGAGGGGGTAATTAATAAGGTATGCTTCTATTTGTCACAATTCCTTAATTTTGTCTTAAATCATTTGAATCCTACATAGATTAAAATCTCTTTGCAAGGGGAAAGGTTTTTCATAATATCTAAACTTGTTCTTATATTTTATTAAGTCATTACATTTAGTTGTTACTTTCTTTTTATCTCTTTGAAGAAGTGATTTTTAGTAAGCATATCATTTTAGACCTCTTATCTATTTAATTTACAATTTAAATAGAATTGTTGCGAGTTAATTTTAAGAGTTATTGCATTCCTCATGGGATTGATACTGGGGTTTTTAAGGAAAATCCTATATTACTTGAAACAATGTGTATACTTGTATAGTATCCATAGTGTGAAATCTATTATATAATTCCTAAATTTAGGGGACTTGGGTTTAAAAACCTGCACCAAATTATTGACATAAACATGTACAAAATTTGGTACAAATTTAGAGCTAGAGAATCCTTATGGTCTCAATACATGCATCATAAATATTACACTTATAGTCACCCTTCCACTGTCACTTAGAAAAGGGGGATTCTAAGATTTGGAAGGTCATTACTCTTGCCTGTAATGTAGCCTCTAAATTCATTTTTTGGGAAGTGGGGGATGGGAGAATTTATTTTTGGAATTTATCATTGGGGAACATCTCTTTTCTTGAATATGCCTCATTCTCCATCTGATTTTGATCTTATGATGTTGGACTGCTGAATGGATGGTGGCTGGAATATGCCTAAACTGTTGTCTTTGGTTGGGGAGGTGGCCCCTTCTATTGCTAATATTCCTATAAATACTGGTACTACATATGTCCTTATTTGGAAATTTCAATCTAGAGCTTCCATCACTAAAATGATATATTCTCATATGTACAACTTTCCTTGGTGGAAATGGAGTAATTATATTTGGCACCAATATAGCTCCCCATTTATCTCCTTCTTTCTTTGGAGACTATTTCATAACTTTCTTCCTCTTGATAATATACTTAAATGAAGGGTTTGAGGCTTGCTTCTATTTTCTATGTTTGTAAGAAAGTTGTTGAATCTACTACACACCTTTTTTATGATTGCACATTTGCTAGAGAAGATTGGCAACAGTTGGGGTGCTACTTTGACATACATTGGCCCTCTAATTTATGCATAAAAAGTATCCTTGTCGTTTGGAAAGAAACTGAGCATTCTCAAAACAAACTTTTCTACTTTCCTCTAATAGTTGTGTGGTTCCTTTGGGTGGCTAGAAATAGTCTCAAATGTGAATTTTCTCACCATACGCCTTATAATATTGTTTCTCATATTGTGGCTAATTTCCTCAAAGCTTCAAAAGCTGCTAGCGGTGCCTATAACTCCTTTCAACCTGCAAATGGTAGGAGACCAATTTTGATAAATTGGAGACCACCTTTCCATGGTTGGATTAAAGTAAATATTGATGGAAGTTTAAATAGGGAAGTTGAAGGGATAAGAGGCTTATTTCAGAATATTAAGGGGCAAGCCCTTATTTTCTTTGCCTCCCCCTGCATTACTTTGTCTCCTCTGGAAACTGAAACATTTTTTGTTTTGGCAGCTTAACAAGTTGCAATGGCTTTTGGTTTCTTAAATATTGTGATGGAAACTGATTCTCATTAATTGTTTAATATGTTAACGAGTAAGATAAAACCCCTCTGGAATCTTATAATTTGCTGAACCAGATCAAAAGAATGGTGGCCACTACTCATATTGATATCCAATATACGTTTATTTACAGAGAAGGTAATGTCCTTGCTGATTGGTTAGCTAAGAAGGGGCAATTTGGCATTATCATTGGTGACACTCCTCCTAGCCCTCTCTACTCTCTTATTCAAAGTGATCTTTTGGCAGCCTCCTTTTAGCGAGCTTAATGTCTTTACTTATATGGGTTGCTTCTTTAACTTTACTTTTGCTTTGAAAGTGGCCTTTGGTTTTTGGGTTTGGTCTATGATTGATTGGTTATATGCCTGCTAGAATTCATATCTGACTTTGGATTTGGTTTTTGGACGCTTTTGGTTCGTTTCGATCCCTGCTCTCGGTGACTTTATGGTTTTGGCTCTGTTCTAATTTACTCATGCATAATTTTCTGCATACTTCTTTTTATGGCTCATTTAGAAGCTTTTTTCTCAAGTTACTGTTTGGGAGAGGCCACATTTTTCTAGTTATGGATATTAGTGGCTCTTCTTATTGCCTTCGCTACTTTTTTTATGGTATTCATTGCTGGAGGATTGAGAGCTTGGGGACTAGCCTGCTCTTATTACACCTATTGTGCAGTACTGTTTCAGAATGCATCTATGGGAGTATTGTTAATTGTTGTGCTTCATACAGACAGCTTTCTAGATTTACAATGGGGTGTAAGCTTTGGCTTTTCGAGGGGGTGCCTGTTGCGACCTTATTATTCATTCATCCAGTGCTTCTTTATAATGATTTTCTGACTGTTTTTTGTGTTTCTTGTTTGCTGATTTTCTGCCAACATTTTTTTCTGTGCTGGTTTTGCTATCTTGCAAGTGAAAATCAAAATATTTACAAGGGATTCTTCATTTACCAATCTCTCAATTTTCTATCATGTACTTTTCCTCTCCTTCACTCTTCAAATCTACTGGGATGCAATTTTGGCGCTTTTGGATATCTACTACCACAAGCGGCTACTTCCTTTCCTTTTTTATTTTGGCTTATGTTTGGGTTGTCCTTAATATTATGATTTTTTTTTAT
>NEWO01001860.1:3543-17079 GCA_003013225.1 Phalaenopsis aphrodite
AAAAATTCCAAAATATACTTCAAATATGCAAATAATGGCTTCCAAAAGTAATTCTAAGAGTTCAACACTAAGTTCCATGAATATCTTCCCAATATTTTCTTCACATTCTCAATTTTTTTGGATCTCCTCAATGTGGAAGAAATCCATGGTGAAAATCAAATATTTTTAGTTTGGAGAGAAGCTCTTACCTAGAGATGATCAAATTCGGTGTCAAAAAGCCTTGAAATTACCCCTAGGTCAAAAATTGCATTTTTAGGAGGAAGGAGATAATGAATAGTGGTGGTTGATCGGTCAAAATCGTGGTTAAAGGTGTTTTTTTGTGAGCTCGCTGTCAGCGGGGTGTTCGGCGCCGTCAAGGCCCTCTATTGAAATTTGAACATAACTCTCGTGAAAAATCCGTAGTTTGAGGCTTCGAGGGCGCCGTCGGCGGGCTCTATTGATTTGGTTCAATTTTCATATTTTTGCAATTTCAATCAATTTCAAGCCTCAACAACATCTGTTCAATCATTATAGACATAATTTTAAGTTATTAAATGATGTACTTATCATAAATAAACATTCACAACAATAAACATCACATTTATATATAAATTCTAAGGGGTACAATATAAGTTACATAACACACCTAAGTTTGGTATTTCTCAACCTTAATACATTAATTCAACGTCACAATCCAAGCTATAACACTCAAAACGCTGAAAACAAAACATCATATGCTTAGTCTCAACTATACAGAGATCTAGAAGCATAATTCTAAAGCAAAGCAAATGTAAAGTTCAAATCAAATTGCATATATAGATAGACATGTAGCAATATAAATCTATTATTCATGAGATTTAGTACTAGATTCTCCTTTGAGATCACCCATTGATTGCACATGAACAAAGAAGTTGTAGAAGGGTCAGTATGGAAATTTTTCTGTAGAATCCTCTTCTAGTAATTTCATCCTCCTCATCTGCCGTATCAAACTATCTTCTAAATGTCCAGAGTGCTCAAAATGTTCCTTCATCCTCTAGTCTAAATGATCGAAGAAATCAGAGATATTATTAATTGCATTCATGACATTTTGTACCTCCTCCAATTTCTTGATTCTACACAGGATCACCAGAGTCTTGTCAGGAACTAAGGGTTGAATTGGCAGTGAATTCTGAGATGTTTGATCTATCATAATAGTCATGTCATTTTCAACTTCAAAATTGGGAATCTCTCAGTTGGGTCCAAAGGCTTCCAAGGTAGAAATAAATTTTTCCAATTTTTGTAGGATACTTGGAACTGACTGCAAAGTGAGAAATTTTTGGAAGGGTGTCCAAGCCCATAAGTTGATCTATGAACGATCAAGCCCAAAGCTGACTTCACAATTATTGATCTAATATCGATTGACAGTCCCCTTTGGATGCAGAACCTCAAAATAGCACTTTCTTTTATTGTCGGTAAAAATTTCGCAGAAATGAAGAATTGTCAGTGTTTCAAAATGGGATTTAGGAGTATCGCAGAAAAACTAACATACCCATTTTCTCTTATTTCCCAGTCTTTAATTTCATCCGTTAAATATTGGTAAATTTCATTCATCTGGTTTCTTGTCGAGACAAAGTTGGAATAGTGGTAGACATGAATGTTCTCGATCATGTATAATTTGTTGATCCATGCAGGAGTGAAAGTTATCCATCTACCTTGCACATAAACGACTCCCTAGTTGATTCCATGCAAATTTGCATAAAATTCCTTCACCACATGAACAACCACACCGGCGGTAGTATAGCACAACACTTCCCATCTTTGCCGCACTATCATCTCTTCAATTGTCGTAGAGGGATTATTCAATCCGTGATTTACGAATTCTCGTTCCTGATCAATCTTTTCTTCGTCAGTACCTTGTTGAAGATTCACTGTGCTTCCGTACTAACAAACTTTCACCAATTGAACACTCTCATTCTAATATTATCAAGGGAATTGGATGTCATAAAATGAAATTGGGGGAGTTTCACTACATTTTTGGGGAAATATGAACTTAAGAATCAAATTTGGGAGTTTAAAAGGGTAACTCCTGCCAAAAAACCGCCATTCAAACTCCAGAAACCACCATCTCGCTGGTCTTGCCGTCGGCTGGCTCAAAGGTGTCATCGGCGAGCCTTCTGTTTTTATTTTTCCTGGACTCTTGGGAAAAACTAGCCGTTAGCGGCGTTTCTGTTTTTATTTTTCTTGGACTCTTGGGAAAAACCCGCCGTTAGCGGCGTCGAGGGCATCGTCGGCGCCCAAGGCAAAAATTGCACAGTTTTGCTTTGGTCCGAATACGTTCCAATTTTCTCTATGGATCCAATTGATTCAAGGGTAAATAAGAGTAGTAGAGCTCAATACTACCACAAACTAATGATAATTTTAAATGAAAAACTACTACAATCGCAGTAAAAGTAAAGATTACTATGGGCTGCCTCCCATAAAGTGCTTGGTTTAACGTAGTCAGCCAGACCTATTCAGGTGTTATTCAGGTTGACTGATCATTAAAACCTCTTTAAAATTTTGTCTTTTACCCTCAAAATATGATTTTCATCTGTGTCCATTTACTTTAAATCTATTTCCAGTCTTCTGATCTTCAATTTCAACAGCTCCATAAGTATAAACTTGAGTCACAGTAAAGGGTCCTAACCATCGACATTTCAATTTCGTAGGAAATAACTTTAGTCTAGTATTGTAAAGCAAAAAGTTTTTCTGGTTAATCTTCTGATCATGCCATAACTTTATTTTCTCCTTATAAATTTTGTCATCATCATAAGATTCATTTCTTAATTCTTCCAATTCATTTAATTGTAACAATATCTTCTGACTAGCATCTTTCAAATTATAATTGAATTCTTTAATCGCACAATATGCTTTATGTTTCAATTCTACTGGTAAGTGACAAGTCTTTCCGAAAATCAATCTGTAAGGAGTCATTCCAATAGGAGTTTTATAAGCAGTCCTGTAAGCCTATAATGCAATATCCAGTCTAGTGGACCAAGCTACTCTACTATGGTTTACAGTCTTCTCAAGTATTTGTTTAATCTCTCTCTTAGAAACTTCAGCTAATCCACTGGTTTGAGAATGAGAGACAGTAGAGATTCTATGAATAATAATAAATTTCTCTGCCAATCTCTGAATGTATTTATTCCTAAAATGGGATCCTCGGTCAGTGATAATCATTTTAGGCATTCCGTATCTAGTAAAAATATTTTCATTAAAAATCTTGAAACACTTTTAACATCACAACAAGGTAAAGCTTGTGCTTCAATCCACTAAGAAACGTAGTCTACTGCAATTAATATATATAAGTTTCTAAATGACGGAATAAATGGTCCCATGAAATTTAATCCCCAAACATCAAAGATCTCAACTTCTAACATGAAAATCAGAGGCATTTTATTTCTTCTAGATATATTGCCTACTCGTTGACATCGATCACAAGTTTTTATATATCTATAAACATTTCTAAAGATAGTAGGCCATGAAAATCTAGCTTGTAAAATTTTATAAGCAGTTTTATCAATCTTTAAATGTCCTCCAAATTCAGAATCATGATATTTCTGAATGATTAGCTCAGTTTATTCATAAGGTACACATCTTCTCATAATCACATCCTTACATTGTTTATATAAATATGGCTCATCCCAAAAATATGCTTTCGCATCATGAATGAATTTCCTTTGTTGTTGCAGTGTTAGCATAGGTGGGAAAATATCACTTACAATATAGTTCACAATATCATCATACCATGGTATTTTCCACTCATTAATATTATAAAGTTGTTCATCAGGGAAATTATCTGTAATGTCATTGTCAGTGTCAGATAATTCATGATTTTCTAATTTTGATAAATGATCAAAAATGTGATTGTCGGTTCCCTTTCTTATCAATAACCACAAGATCAAATTCTTACATCAAAAGTATCTAACTAATCAAACTTGGTTTGACATTCTTCTTTTGCATTAGATATTTAGTAACAGAGTGATCAGTGTGCACAACACATTTAGCTCCTATTAAATAAGATTTAAATTTGTCTAAAGCATACACAATGGCTAGTAACTCTTTTTCAGAAACAATATAGTTAATTTGTGCATCATTAAGAGTTTTACTAATGTAGTATATAACTTTAAAAATCTTTTCATACCTTTGTCCAAGGACAACTCCAATAGCATAATCACTAGCATAACACATTAGTTCAAATGGTTTCTCTCAGTTAGGTGAAACTATAATAGGTGTCGTGATTAATTTTTCCTTTAATAACTCATAGGCATTTAAACAGCTTTCAGTAAATTCAATTTTCTTGTCCTTTTCTAAAAGTTGGCATAGAGGTTTAGTAATTTTTGAAAAATTTTTAATAAAACGCCTGTAAAAACCAACATGTCCAAGAAAACTTCTAACCACTCTTACATTAGTAGGAGGTGTTAGTTTAGATATAACTTGAATTTTTGTAGGGTCTGCTTCCATGCCATCTTCCGAAATTTTATGCCTTAACATAATTCCTCTTGCAACCATAAATTGACATTTCTACCAATTCAGAACTAAATTAGTTCTTTCGCATAACTCTAAAAATTTTTCAAGGTAATTTAAGCATGCGTCAAATGATGTTCCAAATACAGAGAAATCATCCATAAATACTTCTAATCCATCATCAATTAACTTACTAAATATAGACATCATACATCTCTGGAATGTTGCAGGTGCGTTACATAATCCAAAAGACATTCTTCGAAAAGCAAAAGTTCCAAAAGGACTAGTAAATGTTGTCTTTTCTTGATCCTCAGGAGAAATAGGAATTTGATGGTAACTGGTATATCCATCTAAAAAACAAAAATATTTGTGCCCGGCAAGTCTTTCTACTATTTGGTCTAAAAAGGGTAAAGGGAAGTGATCTTTCCTGGTGGCAGTGTTTAATTTTCTATAATCAATGCAAATACGCCACCAGTAACTTATCTGATAGGTATTAATTCATTCTTTTCTTTTATTTCAACAGTCACTCCTCCTTCCTTAGGAACGCAATGAATTGGACTTACCCACACACTATCCGAAATAGGATATACAATTGTAGTATCTAACCATTTCAAAATTACCTTCTTAACTACTTCTTTCATCATTGGGTTTAATCTTCTTCGTGGATCAACTCTTGGTTTATATTGTTCATATAATATAATTTTGTGCACACAGATCGAAGGATTGATTCCCTTAATGTCAGCTAAGGTCCAACCAAAAGCTTTCTTATATCTTTTCAATGTATCTAACAGTCTTTGCTCTTGCAAACCATTTAATTCTGAAGATATAATAATAGGTAATGCAGATGAGTCTCCCATAATCACATACTTCAAATGGCTCGACAATATTTTCAACTCAAGTTCAGGTGGTTTTATAATTGACAAAAATATATTCTTGTTAGTTTTTTCTATAATATCCAACGTCTCAAATTTTTCCTGAACATAATCTAATTCTTTATTTTCTATTTCATCCAAAATAACCTCATCACTATCTTCAAATTATTCTTTCTCTTCAAAATGTTCTTTAAAATGTTCAATCAATAGATGTTCACTAATTTTTATGTGAAAACATTCATTATCTCTTTCAACAGCAAGGTATTTCATAGATTTCACAACGTTAAAAGTCACATCTTGATCGTTAACTCTCATATTCAAATCTATTTTTTTAATAATCTATCATAGCTTTTCCAATAGCTAAAAATGGTCTCCCTAAAATGATAGATATTTCTTTATCTTCCTCCATATCTAAAACAATGAAATCCACAAGAAAGATAAATTTATCAACTTTTACTAAGACATCTTCTATAACTCCCTTAGGATATGTAACTGAACGATCCGCTAATTGAAGAGTTACAGAAGTAGGTGAGACTTCTCCTAATCCTAATCTTTCGAAAATTGATAGAGGCATAAGGTTAATGCTGGCTCCCAAATCACATAAAGCTCTTCCATAATTTTTTCACCGATAGCACACGGTATAGTGAAACTGTTAGGATCTTTTAATCTCTTAGGAAGCTTTTTCTGAATAATTGCACTACACTCTTCACTAAGTGCAACATTTTTGTTATCCGTGAACTTCCTTTTCTTGTTTAAAATATCATTCATAAATTTCACATAATTGGGCATTTGCTCTAAAGCTTATACGAAGGGAATATTTACCGTTAACTTCTTAAGAATTTCTAAATATTTGGAAAATTGTTTATTTTGTTGGTTCTGCTTCAATCTTTGAGGAAACGGTGGTGGAGTTTTCTCCACAGTAATTTTCATTGGTGTAAGTGGATATTCTAATTCTGGCTATTCATGATCCTTTTCTTTTTCGGTATCCACTTTCTCTTTTTCAGTTTTTGTTTCTTTTTGCATTCTTGTCTCCAATTCTTTTACACTTCATAATTGTATCGCTTTTATCTGTTCTTTTCCTTGATCTTTAGAATTTGGTTCCATGGTACTAGGAAAAGTTCCCAATGTTTGGTTACTAAGCGAAGTAGCGATATGCCCTAATTGATTTTCAATATTCTTAATAGCAGTTCCTTGATTTTATAATTGATTTTCTTGAATTTGTAATTGATTTCCTTGATTTTGCAATTGTTGACCCATGTTTAATATCAACTCTTCCACAAACAACTTTTTTTCCTTAATTTGAGTGTTACTATTAAATCTTGGAGGATACGAAGGTCTATATTTAACATTTCCTTAGATGGATGAATTTCCTAATGGGTTCACTGAGTTGTTTGCCCATTGTTGATTTGTAGAAGAATTATTATTCTAATTAAATTTGGATGATTCTTTAAACATGGGTTATAATAGTTTGAATAAGGGTTATTGGGTTTATTAATAGCATTTAAAGTCTCATATGAAGGTTGAACATCCACAAATTGCCCAGATGAATTCTTTTCCATCATAAGAGGTGTTAGAGAATAATTCATCCGATAATGATCTAATTTATTTGTTATTTCAGCAATCTGCAAAGCTAACATAACTAGCTACTCTTTTAGGATTTACCTTTTCAGAGGGCCATTGAAAATTGTTGGTAGTCATCTCTTCTTTTAATGAATAAGCCTCATCAAAAGGTTTTGACATTAAAGAACCACTAGCCGCAGCATCTATAATCGATCTAAGTGATCCCACTAATTCATTATAAAAAGTTTGAATTATCAACCAATCTGGTAATGAATGATGAGGGCATTTCCTAAGAAGATCTTTAAATCTCTCCCAAGCTTCATATATTGACTCTCCATCAATTTGACAAAACGATGTAATGTCATTTTTAAGTTTAGCAGTTTTGGAAGGAGTGCAATATTTGGAGAGAAATTTCTGTGAAAGTTCTCCCTAAGTTCTAATAGATCCTGATGCTAACGAATTTAACCATATCTTAGCCTTATCCCTCAGTGAAAAAGAAAAAAGTCTAAGTTTAACAACATTGTTTGAAACTCTATCATATTTAAAAGTAGCACACATTTCTAAAAACTAGCGAGGTGTAAATTAGGATCTTCATTTGGTGTACCTCCGAATTGATTGTTTTGTAACATTTGGATAATAGAAGGTTTAAGCTCAAATGAATTAGCAGCTACATCAGGATTTTGGATAAATAAGTGAATTTAATCTGCTGAAGGAATTGCATAATCTCGTAGGGTCTAGGTTTGTGTTCATTTTTTATTCCATGATTGTTCATGTTGTTTTCCATTTTATCAGAATTTCTAGGTTCTATTCTCAATCTTCAAATTTTTCTAACAGTGTGTTCTAATTCTGAATTGTGGGGTATAAGATTTTCAGGGCCAAATTTACGCATATAATTTGAAATCAGTACACAGTAAAATAATTAACTAAATATGAAATTAAGTTGAAATTCAACTAAAAGTTTTCTATTAATCCTAATTTGTCAGTTACTCTAATTGTGATTATTTTTTTGCTCCCCGACAACGACGCCAAAAACTTGACAGCGACTTCATATATGCATAAAAATACAAGTATTTAATATTGCCGCAAAAAGATTTAATTCCTCAGCAACTGTACCAAAACTTAATAATAATTATAGATTCGATAAAGATGGATGTATAAAATATTCAATAATTGTAAAGTCACACTTATCAACGTAAGTATACGTATCGCTCAAGTAATATAAGACTCTAATGGAGTCTTAGATATCGATCTCACAGGGAGTAATATTAGAACTACGAACTAAGATTTTAGAAAAGCAATACTCAATCGCAATAACGAAATTCAATTTGCGTATCTGTCACTAATAGGAAATTAAAATAAATATGTAATTTTAATAACTCTTAAATAACTAATTATATTAATGAGGTTTTTAATGTGATATTCAATATATAAGAAAGCATCATTCTCATTGTTAAGAAATTATAGTGAATGGATAAAGTGAATCAGCTCAAATTGTATTGTGTCAAATAGGAGCATAACTATTCTTTACCCTTTGGTCCACGCATAAAGAACATTGACTAATCCTACGCTTGTTTACTGAATCTGTGGCTAGGCTGGGAGGATACTGGCTCTGACTTCGGAGCTCCCACGTTCCCCTCACCTGAGGGCTAACATCTACACTTCAGCACTCAAATGATAGGACCGAATTGGGGATTTTAGTCTGTCACTCTAAAATCTCTAATTCTACGCCCGATAATTTTATTTTCATATTTATTTGCACCCAACTTTCAAGGGCTTTGATCTCCCTGAATCTTGGATGTAATCTTCACTTTAGTTGTAAAACTCAACATATTTTAACAAATCAATTGGCCAGATTGAAAGTAAATTAAGATAGAAGTGAAAAGATCATCATAATTTCTTTAACATTTTCATGGCTTCACCAATTTAAATCACCATTTCACAAATCTCCAGACAAGCAGAAAGACAGAGAAAACTGCTCAGATCTTATGGGGAAAACACAACAAAACTTGGAATTCATATATAAAATCAAAGTCATACAAACTACAACAATAAATAAACTTATCTTTAATTTCTCCCAAGAAAACTCCTCGAAATTCTCTTCCTTTCTTTACAACACACATAATTCCTCTTTGAAGCAGCAAGGAGGACGAAATCTCTCACTTTCCCTCCACTCTTACAATCTCTCGAAGCATTCTTCACAATTTAGACTCTCTATCAAACACTAATAGAACCTCTCCAACCTTCAGAGCCTTTCTAACATCTTGGAACTCTCCAATTTTTGGCCAAAATCTTCTTTTAAATTTGGGATGAGCTTTCCCAAGAGTTGCCTAAGCACTCCTCCAAAAGTCATCTTCATCTAATGCCTAGTTGGGCATAACCGCCGAGCTCACCGTCGGTGGCTCGACGGCGCCGTCGGCTGGCCATCTAAGTGAATTAATTGTGAAGTCTCGGGAAAATCTCGCATTCGGCGCCCTAGTTTAAATCTTCACATTTTGGTCCTTTTCACTCCAAATTCACTCCTTTTTTGCATCGTTTTGCTCCAATGACCCTAATTCAGCATTCCTACAACAAAACATCAAAAATAACTTTCTTTAAAGTGCAATATCTTCAAAAACAGTATAAAATAGGTATGAAAATCTCAAAATATTTTCCTTTGGTTACTCATGAAGGTTGGTGAGCAACAACCACTAAGTTCTTTATCATCGACGCGGAAACCACCTTCAATGCTTTGCTTGGTTGATCGTTGATTCAAGAGCATAATATGGCCTCATCATGGCCACACCAATGCATCAAGTATTACAAAGAAGGGTAAGAACACTGTATCAAGGGAGACTTACAACCTTTCTTAATACTTGAGGTAGGCATCCACGAAAATGCTGCCTACTATGCTCCTCCAAAGAAGACTGGCTTCTCTCAAGAAATTGTATCGAATAAGATTGAAGATTCAAAAGGATTGCAATAAATGAACCATTTGACTCTAATTTAATGATTCTCACCTCTCCTTTGCAATGAGTCAGTGGAGGTTCTTTTAGCCCACACTTCTGAGATCAAGTCTGGGGATGTGGTCTAGGGAGAATTAGCAGGATTGTTGAATGAAAGATTCCAAGCATTAGCATCACGTGGAAGGAAACTCTGAAGAAGATAATTCTAACAAAGATACAATGACAGTAAATAAGAAGAAGGAACTCTGAACGAAAGACTCCTCGGTTCGAGATCACCCTGGAGGATACAATATGAGTTGATGTTTGATCGAATCAACCACTACGCGCAAGTCATGACCCTAACTCCGATTCACCTCCATAAGGTTAAGAGGCTTGAGGTCAAGGAAGTCTGGAGTGTTGGTTTGAAAATGATCAATTTTTATCGTGCTTCTCCTCCTACTAATTTAGAAACTCATGTAAACTTAAGATAAGATGTTTTTAATTAATTAATGGAATTACTAGTTGGGTATTACTCTCCTTGTGTTTGAAAGATGATTTAACAAGGATAAGTGCTGAAGCAAATGCCAAAGGAAAAATTACATCTTTTTGAGAAATTATGGAATGTTAAAGGTCAAGCTCTCAACTCGAAATAAGGTGTTGGAATTGGTACGATAGGACCGGTTGAAGATTCATAATACTGTACAGTTGTTACTAGCGGGTTAGAAGAGGACTACCTTGATGTTAAGGATGATTATGAAGATTCTCTGATAGATGAAGCTCGGCCAGAATTTGAAGAAGAAATTAAAACAATTATAGACAAATTAGAGGAAGTTAATCTCTATATTGAGGAGCAGCCCCGACATACCTTCACAAGTTCTCTACTCAACGAGGAAGAGTTTACAAATTTAATCAAGTTACTATCAGAATTCAAGGATTTCTTTGCTTGGAGTTACAATTAGATGCCAGGATTATCTTCAAATGTCACAGTGCATTGGCTTAGAGTGGACAAAAGTATAGCCCCAATAAAACAAACTTCCAAAAGAATGCCCCTTGAACAAAACAACAAGTCACCGTCGAGGTAAAGAAATTAATAGGTGTTAACTTTATGTGAGAGGGGCATTATACCACATAGCTAGCCAATGTTACACTAGTTAAGAAGAAAAATAGACAAATTTGGATGTGTGTCAAATTCAGGGACTTGAACAAAGCATTCTCAAAGGATGAGTTTCCTATACCAATACCAGAGTTAAGGTGGACATTGCATCGTCACACAAAATTTTCTCCTTTATGGATGGATCATCTGGGTACAACTAGATCAAGATGAAGCCAAAAGATGCAACTCTTACGACTTTCAGAACTCCAATTGGAATATTTTGTTACACAGAGATGTCGTTCGAGTTGAAGAATGCATAATCAACTTTCCAGTGAGCTATGACGAGGATTTTTGATGACCTCATCCACAACCAAATAGAGTACTACGTGGATGACTTGATTATCAAAAGTAAGCAATGAGTAGTCCACCTGTATGATTTGAGGATTGTCTTTGAATGATTACGACAATGTAATATCAAAATAAATTCCTTAATGTGCGCCCATGGTGTCATCTCTGAGAAATTTCTAGGTTTCATTGTGTTTCATCAGGGAATTGAAATTGATCCATAGAAGATTAAAATCACCTTAAAAATGCCACCTCTCATAGCCTTGAAGCAAGTATGATCTTTTCAAGGCAAATTGACATACCTAAGAAGTTTTATATCTAATATGTCAGGAAGGTGTTAGCCCTTTTCAATTTTACTCCAAAAAAGTTCCAAATTTTATTGGGGAGAGTCATGTCAATGAGCTTTTGAAGAAATTAAACAATACTTAATGACACCTTGTTTATTGGTAGTCTCTATCTCTAGAAAACCTTTGATGCTTTATATCACGGCTTTAGACAACTCTCTTAGAGCCCTGTTAGCTCAAGTCAATGATGAGGGTAAGGAAAACACACTCTACTACTTGAGTCGATGTCTAGTGTCGACAGAGGTAAAGTATCCTCTCATTGAGAAGCATTGTTTAGCTTTGATTTTTGCCCCTCAGAAGCTTAAACACTACATGCTATCTCATAAGGATAACCTAATTTCAAAAATTAATACGTTGTAATATTTGATGACCCGTCCTACACTTTCTGGGAGGTTAGTAAGGTGGTCGATGTTCTTATTGTAATTCAATATAACCTTCGTGCAACTTCACACTATCAAAGGGAAGATTTTGATGGACTTTCTCGCGGCACACTTACTACCAGTTGGGTCCCCTCCCAGTGAAGACTTACCCGATGAACATGTAATGCAAGTGGAATCGTCCAGTGCTTGACATTGGGAGATGTACTTTGATGGAGCTTCATCAGTCTGAAAAGACAGAATATCACAAATAATTATACCACACAAAGTGGGGATTGGTCTATTTTTTATTACATCGGAGTTGGTAATATTGAGATTCTCGTACCAACTAAGAGAAGCGTGCATGAACAATGAGGCAGAGTATGAAGCTTTGACCATGATACTAGAATTGGCAATATCAATGAAAATAATAGACATTGCATCTAAGGTGACTCACAACTCATAATTCAGCAAGTAGCCGAGCAGTGCAAGATTTTGAAGCTGATACTAGTTGAATATCACCAGTATATGATGAAGTTATTAGAGCAGATTCCTGATACACTTAAAATATATAGTGCTTTTAGGCACATATTTATATTTGAGAGATTTTGCTTTAATGGAAGGTATTTGTGTGTTTTTTTTTCCAAGTACAAGTAAAAAAGATGAAAAATGGTAAAAGAAGTGAAAAAGGATCAAATTTGGAGCAAAAATATAAAAATCGTGCAAAAGTATTTTGGCACCTAAGCGTCAAATCCGACACTTAAGGGCCGATAAAACAGATAAGGCTACGCCTAAGCGCCAGAGGTAGTTATGTGACGAGTTTTTCATTTTGCTGAATTTTGAAGGGACATTTGAGACACCTATTGGCTAAAGAGGGTGGTTATGACCACTAGAAATGAAAGTATGGTCAAATGAATTATGAAAGGAGGCATCCCTTGGGAAATAAATCGAATCAGGACACATTTTGAAGAGAGACCAAGGCACCTCTTTGGAAATTATAAAAGAAGCAAGTTTAGAGAAAAAGGGGGAGTCCTGAGAAGTTATTTTAAAGAGATTTTTCAGGCATCACAAATTTACATTATCCTTTTTGTTTTTAGTTCTATTGTGAGAGTCAAGGGTGTTGTAAGAGAGAGAAGATTCAAAGGAGCTTCAAGAGTTTGGTGGAGGATTTGAGATAAGTTTTTATCTTTGTTTTTAAACTAGTTTTGGTTTTAATCGAGACTTCTTGTTGGTTTGACAATGATTTTTACTTTTAAACTAAAGTATGGTTTTGTTTTCTCTATGGATTCTGAGTACTTTTTTTTATCTTTCTCCTTAAAATGATAAGTAATTAAAGTGTTGGAAGGAGGTTGTGGAGATTATTAATTTTTAAAGTTGGAAGATGGTGTGATGATTTAATTCCATGTACCTCATTTACTTCTTGATATGACCTATCTAGATGTTAAAATTTGTTGTGAGAACATGTAAGAACCAGGCTGCTATTATCTCAGCCAATAATTAGAATTAATCACATGAGGTTGTATGAATGAGAATGTAATTCATGTGATTTAATGCAAATAAATAGAGAAATAATATTTGAAG
>NEWO01001862.1:3472-15162 GCA_003013225.1 Phalaenopsis aphrodite
TATATATATATATATATATATATATAATATAATATAATGAAGGGTGGCGGTTGGTTCCTCTGTTGCTCTGCTAGGGTTTCGGCACAATGGCTCAACTTGCTGCTGTAGATGGCCTAATCTTTGCTATCACTTTACTTTCAACTGGATTTCTCTCATCTCATCACTGGACCTTGCAAGTTCTAAGATTTTCAAGGCTTTTACATCTTCCCGGGTTCTGGTTTTTTCAAATTTTTACTGTTCCATTGCTTGACCCACAGTTTTGCCTTTTGTTAGTCTTCTACCTACTGTGGGGTTGGTTTTGCTTTGGTATCTCACTGGCAGTTTGACATCTCAGGGTCAACTTTATTTCTAAAAAAAGGTTTTCTTTACTGTTCTATTGCTTAGCCTCATTGTGTTCTGCTTCCCTTTGTTTGGCTGTTTGCTTGGAGTCTTCTACCTGCTGTGTGGTTGGACTCTTTTGGTTTTCACTGGCAGTGGACTGCTTTGGGTCAATCTATCTCTGATACTCTTTCAGTGATGTCAGACCCAACTCCAATTGATATTTCCACCAATATTCAGTGGGCCAAGGCTACTTTTGCTGACATTGTGGGGAAAGGTCAGGAGATAGTTCAGAATCCTGATGATTTGGTTTTTCCTCAAGAATACCATGAGGGTAATGACCCTCTCTTCAAACCCATATGCGAGAAAAGTGGGAAATTGGCTATCTATTTTACTGAAGAGGACCTAAATGGTCTGACTGAATGTCAAAAATTCACCTTAATTGGTAAATTTCAACTTGGCCATCCTAAGATGGAATCTGTGAGAAGATATTTTGATGGACTGAAATTCAAAGGGGCTTGGAAAGTAGGCCCACTTGACGGTAGGCACATACTTATTAATCTCTTAAGGGAGGAAGACTATGCTAGAATTTTTTCAAAACAATCCATCTTGATTGAAGGAATCTCAATGAAGCTTTTAAAGTGGACTCCTAATTTTGATCCCAACAAAGAACTTCCCATTGTCCCGATATGGTTTAAGTTACATAGACTTAAACTACATTTCTTCAACCACAAAGTTCTTTTCAATATTGGCAAAGCTTTGGGAAGACCTCTGAAATTGGATGACCCCACTTTCAACTTATCTAGACCTTTTGTAGCCAGAATTTTGGTGGAAAGAAATATTACTCTACCAGTTGTGGAGGAAATTTGGTTAGGCACTGAGCATAATGGATACAGGCAGAAAATCATAGCTGAACAAAGACCTTACTATTGCCATCACTGCAATATGTTTGGCCACACTGATGAGAAATGCTTCAGACTCCATCCAAACCTCAGAAGGAAGATCCTCAGACCTCAACCTGAGGAATTTGAATCACAGGACACTGAGTTACCTACTGTTGCTGATTGTGCTGCTATTGTGCCTGAGTTGCTAGGGACAAGGGCCCATGATGATACTGAACTAGAGCAGCCCCAAGCTATGGCACAAGAGAGTGTGGTACCCAATCCCCAAATTAACCATGAACCATTAATTGAGCACCTTCACCTTATGCCACATTCTACTCAAATTGAACAAACTCTCTGTACTAAACATTCTACACTTCCTGCTGATCAAGAGACTACAACTATTGAGCTACCAGAGGAAGACCCTTTGATCTTGCAATTAGCTAGGAATCTTGAAGATGGCTGGCAAGTCCAAAAAACCAAAAAGAAGAAAATGCCTTTGGAATTAAAGAATCTACTTTCCTCTTCATCTTCTTTGGAGGATGCCCCCCTCTTTCTTCTAGCACTATTAGAACTAGGAGAAGAGGAAAATCCACCTCTATTGGTTAATGAATCTAATTTGTTGGAATGTTAGGGGACTTGCACATCCTAAATCCCTTAATAGAATCCTTGCTCTCAATAGGATGTATAAACCTTGGATCATTGCTCTACTTGAACCAATGGTCACTAAAAATGTCAACAGATTTGTAAGAAAATTCTTTGGTTTTCAGCTTTTTATAAACACTAACAGTAAAATATGGCTTCTTTGCAGAAAGGAAGTCCTATGCACTGTTCTTAAAGAGGGAGACCAATTTATCCATTTGTAGCTTAACTTCAGTTACTATCATGGTTTTGTTACCTTCATATATGTTGGTTGTACAACAACTGCTAGACTGGATCTTTGGCAACAGTTATAAGAGTTTAGTACCTCTATAAGGGATTTCTGGTTAGTGAGGGGTGATTTCAATTGCCTCTCTTCACCTAGTGAGAAGAAGGGTGGGAGATCTCCTGATATCAATCTAATGAACACATTCAATGACAACATTCAGTCTGGTCTTTTTGATTTGGGGTTTACAAGACCTAAATTTACTTGGAGAAGGGGGAAGATTTGGGAGAGGCTTGATAGAGTTTTGGTAAATGATATTTGGTTTAGAGAATTCCTACATACTTATGTCCAACACTTGGCTATGAGTGGGTCTGATCATAGACCCTTACTTATTCAAATATCTTCATCCTCTTCTAAAACTAAAGCCAAATTTAGATATCTTAATATGTGGTCAATGCATGGGGACTTTCTTAATCATGTATCAAAAGTCTGGACTGATGTTCATCATCACATACCAAGTATCAAGCTTTGGCTTTTACATAAAAAAGTCAGCAAACATCTCACAAATTGGAACTGGGAGGTGGTGGGGAACATTGATAAAAAAGTCCTTGAAGCTGAACAAAATGTTTTACATTTAGAACAACTCTTATCCTCTGACATGGGGTCTGAAATGGACCTTCAGTTAGCTAATGAACACCTGTTGGATCAGATCAACATGCAAGAGGCTCTCTATGCTCAAAAGGCAAACAAAATCAAGTTTTGTGAGGGTGACAGGAACTCTAAATATTATCATGCTTGCATTAATTATAGGAGAAAAAGCAACACAATTCACAAAATCATTTCTCAGGAGCGTCACTGGATTTCCAATGCTGAGGGAATTGCTAATGATGTTGTACATTACTTTCAAAAAATGTTCAGACAAAATTCATCCTCTCACCCAGCCATCAAAGATACACTGTTTGATAAGGAAAGGGATTTCACTAAAAGTCTATCTCTCACTAATATTCCTGATGAAAAGGAAATTTGGGAAGCTCTAAACTCCATTGACAGCACAAAGGCTGTTGGTCCTGATGGTTTCACTGTTGATTTCTACAAAAAGGCCTGTGTTATAGTGAAGGGTGAGGTTATTGCTAGTGTCCAAAGTTTCTTCTGGGGGGCTGACCTCCCTAAATACTTTTCCTCTTCTACCATTACACTGGTTGCCAAGGATAAATCTCCTTGCAAATGGGAAGATTTCAGACCCATTAGTCTCAGTTCTGTCATTTCCAAGATAATCAGTAAAGTCTTGGTTTAAAGATTACAACCTCACCTAAATAGGCTCATCTGCAGGAATCATTCAGCATTCATCAGGGATAGAAGTATTGTTGATAATGTGCTTTTGGCCAAAGAATTGGTACTGGACTTGGACAGAATCACTAAAGGAGGCAACTTAATTTTCAAATTGGATATCAAAAAGGCTTATGACCCTATCAGCTGGAAGTTCATTGAACAAGTACTGATTGCTAGAGGTTTCTCCCCCTCCTTTGTCTCTCTAATCAACAGATGGCTGACCAATAACTTCCATTCTATCTTCATCAATGGATCCTCTCATGGGTTCTTCAGTGCTTCTAGAGGTATAAAACAAGGTGACCCCCTTTCCCCCACTATTTTTATCTTAGCTTTTAACTACTTATCCAGAAGTTTGAATGAGTTGGCATCCAAGAAACCCCATTCTCTTTATAGCCACAGATCTTCCACCTTAATTAATCACTTGGCCTTTGCTGATGACATCATTATCTTTTTAAAAGCTTCCAAATCTGCTGTTAAATTATTCATGCAGAATCTGGAGACCTTTCAGGATGTTTCTGGGATGAAATTAAATAAACAGAAGTGCATCTCCATTTGCAGTAAGCAATGCAAAAATGACTTAAAGTCCTGGGTTACTGATTTCACTGGGTTCAAAAACAGCCACCTTCCTATCATAATATCTGGGGGCATTTCTTATCAAAGGAAGAGCTAAGAACATTCAATTTGATCACATAATTGGTAAGGTTCAAAGCAAATTGCGAGCATGGGAGAATTCCTTTTTATCCAATGGGGGTAGGATCACACTCCTCAAAAGTGTTATATCTGCTATTCCATCCTATCTACTGCAAATCAACATTCTGCAAAAGTCTTCTCAGAGATTGTTAGAAGGGATCTTTAATAGATTCCCATGGGCTGGCCATAGGAAGCAAAAACACTGAACTTCTTGGGCTAAGGTGTGTAAACTGTGTGAGGAGGGTGGGTTAGGCTTCAAGTCTTTCTCCCAAATTATGCACACTAATTTCTGCAGCCACTGGTTCAAATTTAGATCTCAGTCCTCCCTTTGGGCTGAATTCCTTTGGGGCAAATATCAACACCCCACCCAACTCTCTGTGGGTTTAAGGGATTCCCCCATTTGGAAAAGGATGTTAAAGGTTAGGAAGGATGCTGAACAATTGTATGTCTGGGAAATTGGTGAGGGCTTGGTAAACATCTGGTGGGATAATTGGTCCTTGGAAGGCTGCTTTCTTCAGGATCAGAATGCCCCAGTTGCTCCATTGCTTGTGAAGGACATCTGGGTTCATGGCAAGTGGAATCTTACTCCAATTCTTCCTTTCTGCAGCCCTACTCAACTATCCAATATTCAGAAACTATTTGTAAAACTTGGAGTTAAAGACAGAATAACTATAAAAAAAAACTCAATCCCTTCTCAGCCTCCCCAACTGGTGGTACACTGGGTCCATACAATCTGGAATAAATTCCTCAACCCATCCATATCTTTTTTCATTTGGAGACTCTTCTTAAAATTGATTCCCACTGATGATATTTTTAAATTGAAGGGTCTGAGGGGTCCTTCCAGATGCAATTTTTTCGAGTCCCAAGAGGAAACTATTTTCCATCTTTTCTTTGCCTGCCCTTGGGTACATGAAGTTTGGTCTTTTGTGAATGGTAAACTCAAGACCTCAACAATGAATCTAACATGGAAGGTTTTTTATAATTGCTGGTCTGATTGGAGGGGACTCAATCTTCAGGACATCCCCAACATTGTGGCTTGGTTTGTTTGGATGGCTAGAAACCAGATAAAGCATGACAACTCCTATCTAGAGCCTATGAGGGTGGGTCTCAATTGTATTGCTTTTATACAAGAACTGATTAAATTTAAAAAGTTTGAGGCTGTGTTGGAGATGGGCCCTTCTCTCAAGCCACACATTACCAAAATATGGGAAACTTGTTGGACTCTCCCAAAGCTTGGATGGACCAAAATTAACACTGATGGTAGCCACAAATCTCAGTCTGCTGGTATTGGTGGGGTATTCAGGAATCATGAGGGGAGATGTATCTTGTTTTTTCAATCTCCTGTTAAAGTTTTAGACTCCCTTGAAGCAGAATGTCAAGCTGTATTTTGGGCCATCACTTTAGCCAGATCTTGCCAATTTGACCAGCTATGGGTAGAATCTGACTCCTTGCAACTTATAACATTATCCATGGTTTTTGTCATACCCCATGGAATTTAATCAGCTGGATCTCTGGTATTCATCAATTGCTAAAGTTTTGCTCTATCAAGTTCTCCCATATCCACAGAGAAGGAAATAGACCCTCCAATTGGCTGGCTAGAAGGGGTCTCTCTACTGAAGAACCCTTAGTGAGCAGAAGGATTTCTCCCCCACTGGACTTTCTTTTATCCAGTGATATGTTGCCTCTCCCTTATATCAGATAACATCTGTTGTTGTCTTGAGAGGTTTCCTTCCTTTCTATAGGCCCTCTCCTGTCACCTTTTTCATTCCTTTTATATTTTGGTTTTGTTTTCATTAATGAATTGGAGCTTGGCTCCTTACTATATATATATATATATATATATATATATATATATATATATATAAAGATGGTGGCGGTTGGACCTAGCTTTGCTCTGTTAGGGTTTTGGCAGTAATGGATCTTCTTGGAGGCACTATGGAGCTAGGTGGAGGAGCTAGCTTCTTCTTCAAGGAGTTTGGTTGGTCTAGAAGGCTATTTGGGTTTTGCCCGGGAAGCTTTCTTTTGAACTTTTGCTACTGTTCCATTATTTGCTGGAGTAGCTTGCTGTTTTGCTTCACTAGCTTGGTGGACTGTATTTAGGCACTGAGCTGGCTTTGGCTCTGTTTACTGATTTTCTGCTTCAAGCTATTTTTTAAACTTTGGGTTTTCTTCTAATTTTATTTCCCCTTTACTGAGTTTTGGCTCTCTTGCTGGTTGATTTTTTCCAGCTTCTGATTTTTCTATTATTTTGTTAAGTGCTTTCAATGAACTATCCCATTGATGTTGAAACCAATGCCCAATGGACTAAGGCTACTTTTGCTGAAGTTGTTGAAGTGGTTTTGAAGCGCCTAAATCCTTTGATCATTTGGTATTTCCACAAAATCTTCACGATGTTGTTGCAGGGAGGGGTGTTTGCCCTTTTGTTAATCCCTTAGAGATGAAGGAAGGGGAACCTGCCATTATTTTCTCTTCACAGGAAATTCATGATCTCAATGAAACTATTAAGTTTACTTTGATAGGAAAATTTCAATATGGCCATCCAAAGATGGACCTGGTAAGAAAGCATTTTGAGGATTTGAAACTTACAGGCTCCTGGAGGCTGGGGTTATTAGATGACAGACACCTGTTAATCTCTTTATTCAATGAAGAAGACTATGCAAGAGTATATGCTAAACAAACCTTGATCATTAATGGAGTTCCAATGAAATTAATGAAGTGGACACCTGGGTTTGATCCTACTAAGGAACCTCCAATTGTTCCAATGTAGTTCAAAAAATTCCCTAACCTTCCTATTCAATATTACCATCAAAATGTGCTTTTTAGCATCAGTAAAGTACTTGATTGTCCTCTAAAAGTTGATGCTCCTACTTATAATATGGAAAAACCAGCTGGTGCTAGATTCCTGGCGGAAAGGGACATTACATTACCAGATATTGAAAGGGTGTGGATTGGAACTGAAGAAGAAGGTTTCTGGCAGAAGATTGTGGTGGAGCAAAAACCTATATACTGTCATCATTTTAAAATGTTTGGCCATAATTTGGAGAAGTGTTATAGACTTCATCCTCCATCTAAAAAGAAAGTTTCAGTGGATAAAGTTATTGCTTCTAGGCCTGCAGAGGCAGCAGAACAGGAAGGGGCAAGAAGAGCTGGTATTGTTACTATAGAAGCTGAAACTATTGCTATTGGGACCGAGCATAATGGTAAAGTTGGGGCTCAAGCAGAAAATATTTCCATTAACACTAATTTGATGGGAACTGCAATGCCGGATGATAGCTTTTTAAGTATTATTCCAATTAGGATTGATGATCCTACAATCAACATTCTGACAGATGTTTTAACTGAAGACTGGCAGGTTCAAAGAAGTAATAAGAAGAAGAAAGGCAAGTCAGATACTAAACAGCCTTTGGATGGACCCTCCACTGCAATTATGGATCACCATACTAGGACTAGGGGGAAAAGGAGGACCTTTTCTCAATGATAAAGTTCTTATGCTGGAATATTAGAGGTATTTCTCACCCCTCTTCTCTAAAGAGATTATTACATCTTGTGAGAGATCATAAGGTTTGGTGCTTTGCCATTCCGGAACCCATGGTCACAAAACATTCCCACAAAGTTCTAAAAAAATTTCCTAAATTTACACATTTCACTAATTCTAATAATAAGATCTGGCTCTTTGCTAGAGTTGAACTCC
The DNA here is from genome assembly GCA_003013225.1 of Phalaenopsis aphrodite. Taxonomy (NCBI): domain Eukaryota; kingdom Viridiplantae; phylum Streptophyta; class Magnoliopsida; order Asparagales; family Orchidaceae; genus Phalaenopsis; species Phalaenopsis aphrodite. The sequence continues at coordinate 11,247 of NEWO01001862.1, forward strand.
AGTGGTCTGTTCTACGTAATCATTCCCAATTTATTCATATTCAATTCTCTATTAGAGCTCAAGTTGGCTATGCCACTTTCATCTATGCCAGCAGCCTTGCTAATAATCAGGCTACTTTATGGTCTGATTTAACTCAAATTGGGCAATCTGTTAACTCCTTTTGGAATCTGGGGGGGATTTGAATTTTATTTCTTCTCCCAGTGAAAGAAGAGGTGGTAGACCACCTTCTTTATCTACCATGAATAGATTCAATTAATTTTTATCTGAGGCTGCATTATTTGATTTGGGTTATCAAGGTCCTGATTTCACTTAGAGGGGTTTCATGTGGGAAAGGCTGGATAGAATGCTAGGCAATTTTAAATGGGTTCCAACCTTCCCCTGTACAATTATTTCTCATCTTGCCATGGCTAGTTTTGACCACATACCTCTTATCTGCTCCATTCAAAATGCTGAAAGCCCCACAAGATCTCCATTCAGATTTCAAAATATGTGGGCTCTACATCCTCAATTTTTTGAGGAAGTTGCTAAGGTTTGGAAGTCTGATGGGGAGGTTAATCTCTGGAATAATCTATGGAAACTCCAAAAGAAGGTGGCAACACATCTGCAGCAGTGGAGTTGGAATACTATTGGAAATATACATGAGAACCTGATTAATGCTCAAAATAAAGTTCTAAATATGGAAAGGGGTTTTGAAAGGGGATTAAATTCTGAAGTTGACCTTCATAAAGCTAATGAAGAACATCTGATGCAGATTAAATATTCTGAAAGCTTTTAGAAGCAGAAGACTGTTGTTACCAAATTCAATGAGGGAGATAGAAACTCTAGCTATTACCATGCTTGTATTAACTTCAGAAGGAAAAATAATATGATTTTTTCTATCACTGATTCTACTGGTCACTGCTTGTCTGATGCTGATGCTATTGCCCAGGATGCTGTCAATTATTTCCAAACTCTTTTTAATGACCAGTCATCTTCTAGAACCCAGACCAATATTGAGCTCTTCTCTGATTGCTAAGAGTATGTCCACAGTTTGGAACTAAATAACATTCTCTTGAAAGAAGAAATTAAAGCTGCTCTAGACTCAATTGATGACCAAAAGGTGGCTGGACGTGATGGCTTCACTACTAATTTTTATAAGGCTACTTGACATATCATCTATGGGGGGTTTATTGCTGTACTGCAAAAAATTCTTTAAAGGAATTGATCCCCCTAGGTACTTCACTACTTCCACTATAACTTTGATACCCAAAAATTCCTGCAGAATAGGTTGGGGTGATTTCAGACCTATCAGTCTAGCCATTGTTATTTCTAAAGTAATCAGCAAGATAATTGCCACCAGGCTTCAACCTCATCTACAACAGCTTATCTGTAATAATCAGGTGGCTTTTGTGAAAGGAAGGCAAATTACTGACAACATTTTACTGGCTCGAGAGCTGTTGCTGGATCTTGATAGAAAATGTAGAGGCATCAATCTCATTCTTAAATTGGATATCCAAAAGGCATATGATAGAATTAACTGGGATTTTATTTTGGAAACATTAACTGCTAGGGGTTTCTCAGGGGCTTTTATCAATCTGATCAGAAGATCGCTTAATTTTAATAGCCATTCTATCTGAATTAATGGCAAGAGCCATGGTTTCTTCACTTCTTCTAGGGGAATCAAACAAGGAGACCCTTTGTCACCCACAATCTTTATTCTTGCAATGGATTCTTTCAAGGCTCCTAAATCAAATGTTTGTCTCTTCTCCTTATTTGGCCTATCAGCACAGATCAAATATTGGTGTGAGACACCTATCCTATGCAGATGATATTATTATTTTCTCAAAGGCTACAAAGACTATTGTGAAGTCCCTTTATCGAGGACTCAAACACTTTAAAAAAACATCTGGTATGAATCTTAACAAACAAAAATGTCAAATTTTTACTAGCTCACACATTCTTCCACATATTAAGCAATAGATTGCCCAACACACTGGTTTTAGCCTAGAATCTTTACCAATTAATTATCTTGGAGTCCAATTAATTAAAGGGAGAACTAAGTAAACTCAATTTAATGGAGTTATTGATCATATTCAGAAACAGCTTCAATGTTGGACCAATTCCTTCCTCTCTAATGGAGGTAGGATCACTCTACTTAAAAGCATCTTAACTGCCATCCCTTCCTACGCTCTTTAAATGTTCATAATGAAGAAAGGCACTCAAATTCCATTGGGTAGAATTTTTAAAAAATTCTTGTGGGCTGGACAGAAGAAACAACTTCATTCGTTAGCTTGACAAAAACTTTGCAAGCCTTTACATGCAGATGGGTTGGGCTTTAAAGATTTTCAAAAACTAAGTTTAATAAATCTTTGCAAACTGTGGATTAAGTTTAGAGCCCAAGATAACCTATGGGTGTTGTTTATGAAAGGGAAGTATTGCAGGGTATTACATCCTAACCTAGCTAAGAAGAAATTGGGTGATTCCAGGCTTTAGACTAAATTGCTGGAGGTCAGAACTCAAGCTGAAGATTTATTTATTTGGGAGCTTGGAGAAGGGCAAATCAATTTCTGGTTAGATAAATGGACTTGGAATGGGGAGAAGTTGTCTTGTTCCAACTCCAATCCCAATTATCTGACAAAGGTGAAGAAATTTTGGACTGATAATCAATGGAATTGCAACATGCTGTCTACCATCTTAAATGACGAGCAGTTGTATTGGGTAAAGAATACAACTATCAATCCTGCACAAAAAGATAAAATCATTACTAAACAAGCTCCCTCATAAAAGCTTTCAGCATACATTTTTCAGCAATTCTATCAGTGGCAGCCTCTCTTATGAGGGAAAACTATTTAGGGAAAGTGGTTAACACCTTCTATGTCTTTTTTCTGCTGGAGGCTTTGGCAGTATTTCCTACCTAGTGATGATATTCTAAAGATGAAAGGGCTCAGGGGACCTTCATGCTGCTGCCTGTGTAATGATGAAGAAGAAAGTTTAGACCATTTGTTTGTCTCTTGAAATTTCTCCCAAAGAATTTGAACTGAGCTGTTGATTCAGCTCAACATTGATACTCTAAAATTTAGCTGAAACAAATTTATGTGGTGTTGGAAGGACTGGCTGGAAGCTAATTTGATAATCATTCCCTGTATTGTTGCCTGGTTCATCTGGATGTGTTGAAACCAAGCAAAGTTTGACAATATCAAAGCTATGGAAAAGTCTGTGATTTTTAGTTATACTTTCTATTTGCAAAAAATATTAAATACTAGAAATTTCCCAATGTTTTCCACAATTGGGTGCCTGATGAGATAGTCAAGAAGATTTTTAAGCCAACTTTGGTCCTTTGGACCCCTCCTCCTCTTGGGTGGCTGAAGGTTAATACTGATGGTAGTTTCTCTAAGGATTCTTCTGATGTTGGAGGTATTGTTAGAAACTCTCAAGGAAAGTGTATTCTTCACTTCTCCTCTCCATCTTGGGCTTATGATGCATTAGAAACTGAGATGATAGTCATTTACTGAGCTATTTACCTTGCCCATCAATGCAACATCACAAATTTGGTTGTAGAATATGATTCCAGCAGCTGTATCATAATACTTAAACAAGAAGAAGCCCCCCCTGGAATATTAACAGATGGATTAATAAAATTAAGTGTCTTTTGAACAATGTTAAAGTTAAATTCCAACACATCCTTAGAGAAGGCAACAATCTAGCACACTATTTGGCAGTAATGGGGAGGAACACAAAATTGATTTCAGTGGGGACTGTATATATATATATATACACACACACACACACACACACACACCTACACTTTATTTTGTAAGCTGATATCTATATATTTACACTGTAGAGTGTTTTGGTTTGTTTTGGGTGGAATGCCCATAATATTTTGTAACTCTCTCTCTATATTAACATGTAAGGAGGCATAAGTAGCTCTTTCTTT
>NEWO01001862.1:17567-30766 GCA_003013225.1 Phalaenopsis aphrodite
AATGTGGAATTGATTTTGTTGATTTTTGATTAATATTTAATGTACATAAATTAGCACAAGATATACAGACTTAATTAAATGCAAAAATGTACAAATTTATTCAACCCTCATAATATCTTTCCTAAGCTTCTCTGACCACAGGAAACCTACTAAAATTCATCTCATAATTTTTCAAGTGAAATTTTAATTTATATAATTAATTTAAGCCAAAATAGCCATATTAGCTTGAAAATTAAGGTTAGAAGCACAAAGATGTCGTCTGACGTTGGAAAAATTAGGGAGCATAGCCTCTGTCATGAGAAATAAACCCTAAAAATTTCAAGTCATGATGAACAATGCTTAGTCATAATGAATTGAAATACCACATAAAGTTATCAAAAATCAAAGAGTAAACAAATAATTTTTATTTTGGTCCACATTGTTCTTCCCTCTTCAATGAGTAAGAGGGTGTTTTTAATTTATTTTTATGATTTTTTTATGAATAGATATGAATTTTTGAAGTTCTCGCATTTAAATAAATCCATAAAATCCATATTTTTCTACTTAAACACGTGGCACCACCTCAATCTTGGTAGCTCCAAAGTCTTTACGTGACGCTCCGCTATTCAAAGTTGCCAGCAACGTAACCGCCTCACTAGCCCGCTTTTTTGTTCCATCTACTCATCCGACCCCATCACGACCGTCCATTGAATGAACACGCAATCAGACAGCATTCGTTCATCGTCTCCAAATGACCTAACACGTATGCCGTTCAGACTAAAACCTTAAGATCTCGAGCTAAACTCAACCAAATCACTTCATGTTTGTTCCTAATCCTTCATCTACGCAAGACAAACATATCTGTATGGCTTGTATGTTATGAAATACAGTAAATATGTATGGAGAATCAAATGAAGCTCAATTTAGGGTTGAGGCTCAATACCTTTGTCTGAGAGGGGAGACATCAATCAGATGGTTCTAGTAGCTTCAATTGGGTCCAACAAACCTCCAGATGAATTCCTAGGTTGTGGTGAATTGTCTAGGTGTGATTTTGATCAAAGTGGATTTCAGGTGTTGATCAAAGTCTATGCTAGGGGCTCTTTGTGGTGGGGCTTTTATGGAGGATCTTCTTCTCTCACTTTGGTGATGGTGTGGGAATATTTAATTGAACTTTGGTAGACTGTGGGGTGTGGGGAAATCTATCCTGATTTTGGGGCAAATTTCAGTGAAGAAATTGGCTCCATGGAGTGGTTGTGAGTGGCTGAGAGAAAGGGGAATGAACATAGGAAGGTTTGGAGAGGCTCTGGTGAGATTTTGGTAAAGTTTTCCTAAGGTTTCAAGCTCTCTTCCCTTTGGCCGTGGAGAGTTTCATTTATAGCCATGGCTGCTTGGTGGAGCTCAGGGCTGGGAATTGGGTGTTAAAGCTTGCCAAGGTAGAGCGAAGAAAGACACAAGTATCCAATTGGAGTGAGCCAAGTCAGGGAGTTCAAATTTTAGGTTTTGGCCAATTTGGGCTCCCTTGGGCTGGCTGTTTCCGGTAGCTGAGGTGGTGGCTTGCTAGAGTCTGGTCACCTCTTGGCTCAAGGAGGTCATGGGGTGGCTAATTATGATTAACCCCCAAGGGTAAGCAATGACGGTAAATATATTTTTAGTTTAAGCCAAATATGAGTGAAATCCATTAAATCAAGGGATCATTGGTCCATAGCTCATCTAAGGTGGCCTATATGAGTTTAGCCTGGTCACTAGGGTCTATAAGTTGGTTGTAGAAGCTTTGGCTTGATCAATTTGGCATGGCTTGATATATTTTTGTGCATGGGTTCAATTTGGGTCAAATTGGCTTGAAGTTCGGTTTGGGTTGGGCTCGCCATGACATTGAACTCCATTGATTGATAAGATTGGTGTAGATGATTTTCATAAAGAGTTTATAAAATATTTAAAGTAATTTTGAATTGATTTAGGGGTTCAATTTGAAATAATATGGGAATTTGATCAATTTAGGGATGTTGGGTTAGACTTCGGTTTAGGTTAGGCTAGAGTTGGGTTAAGTCAAAATTGAGGATTCAAAATGGTATAGGGGGATGCTATAAAGAGTTCTCAACATTAATTGGGTGTCAATTTTGGGATTTGGGCATTCAATTTGGTGGCATTTTGAGACATGGCTAAATTGGAGCAAAATTGGGGGCTTTGGATTTGGGTGAAATTGGGTTCGAAGTATGGGTCAATTGGGTTGGGATTTGGTATGAATTGAGTTTTTTCATGATGAATTTGAGTTTAGAATTGAAATTGGGATGAATTGGAACCAAGTTGGTGGACATTTGTGGTGAATTGCTATAGTTGGGCCTTTAAAGGCAATTTGGGGCTTTTAGTCAAAATAGGTTAAATTGGTCATATTGAGTTCAATTAAAGGTTCCAAATTGATTTTAGGGATATTTGAAATGAATGACTTTGAAGGTTTTGGGACAGTTTGGGCAACCAAAGGTATTTTGGTAATTTTTGCAATTTTGGGGGTATTTTGGTAATTTTGGTAATTTTGGGACGTTTTGGGCAATTTGGGTGATTTCAAATGGCTTGAGATGATTTTTGAACAAATTTGGGTATTTTGGATAAAATTGGAAATTTTGGTCGAACTTAGGGTTTGGGGGTGTTTTGGTAAATTGGGTAGATTTGGGGCCAAAAGGCTATGTTAGGTATATTGGTGAAATTGAGGTGCCAACCACCCTATTTGAGATATGGACCAATAGAATCTCCATTTGGGTCCTCTATGTACTGGTCTTATCTAAAACCTAGCCTAGGACTAGTGGGTCTAGGAGACCATCAACATGAGTCTCCCAAAAGATCAAGGGATCAAAGTTAACAAAGTTTGGGTTTATGGTTGTGAGTGGAGTGTAATGTGCAAGTGAGTGACAGTGTATGCACTACCTTAAGACCAACACCCAGAGTCAACCCTAAGGCCAAACAATCTTATGGGAAGTCTTCTTGAGCTCCCCTATAGTGGCCCCACCTACTAAGTGCTAGAGGTTATGACCAGTATATGGAACTTCAAGTTGAGCTAAGAAGAGTTTAGAATTTCTAATGATAAGGGTTCCTTTTGAGTCCTCTAGGAATAGTGAATAGGAAAATCCTATGGCTAGTCCATAGGATAAAAAAGAGGAAAAACTAGACCTCAACCAAAAGTGAGGTCAACAGAGAGTTAGGTGTTTCTGTTTCCTTAGGAATAATTTCTTCATGTTTCTCAATTTCATCAGCTTCTCTCAGAACTTCAATTTTGTTTTGAACTCCAACATTTAATTCCTTTATACTCCTTATTTGGACTACTTTAACTTTCTCTGGCTCTTTACTTTTATCTTTAGGATTAATCTCTGCATTGCTAGGAAGTGTTCCCTGAGTTCTACTACTAAGTGCATTACAATTTGTCCTGGTTAATTCTTCATATTTCTAATAGCAGCACTTTAACTTTATAAATGATTACCTATTTGTAACACCCCTTCTTCTATAGACAACTTCCTTTTTTTAACTTACTGATTAAATCCAGGAGGATAAGTAGGTCTAAAGTTAGCACTACCTTGGTTGTTTTAATTTTCCAATGGGTTTAATTGAGCATTCCTCCATTATTGACTTCCACCACTAGGATTGTTGTTCTAATTAAAGTTAGGTTGGTTTTTCCAAACTAGCTTGTAATAATTGGAATATGAGTTTTTGGGTTTATTGATAGCATTTATAGTTTCTAATGAAGTACATGAATCAATCATTTATCCTAATGAATCCTCTTCAACCATTTGGAGTTTTGGAGAAAAACTCATTCCAATTTGATCTATCTTTTTAGATAATGCAACAACTTGACATGCAATCATTGAAATAACATTGTTATCATGAATACTGGCTACTTTCTGAGGATTTACCTAATCAAAAGGTAATTGAAAATTATTTTTAGCTATTTCTTCAATATATGAAAAAGCTTCATCAAAGGGTTTAGACATTAATGAACCTCCAGCAGCAGCATCTATAATAGATCTAAGGGATCTTACTAACCTGTTATAAAAAGTTTGAATGATTAACCTGTCTGGTAAAGCATGATGTAGAAACCTTCTAAGTCATTCCTTAAATCTTTCCCAAGCTTCATATACAGACTCTCCTTCATATAGAGTAAAAAAATTAATATCATTTCGAAGCTTCGTAGTTTTGTAAGGTTGAAAATACTTAGCCAAAAATTTTTGAGCTAACTCTCCCTAAGTTCTAATAGATCCAGGTGCTAACAAATTTAACCACATCTTAGCTTTATCCTTTAATGAAAAAGGAAAAAGTCTAAGTCTAACAACATCCTTTGATTCACCATCATATTTAAATGTAACACACAGTTCTAAAAAGCTAACTAAATGTAAATTGGGATCCTTAGATGGTGTCCCTCCAAACTGATTATTTTGTATCATTTGTATAATTGAAGGTTTAAGTTCAAATGAGTTAGTCTCTATGGCAGGAGTTTGAATACTTAAAAGAATTTCATCTACTGTAGGGTTTGCATGATCCCTTAAAGGTTTTTGTAAATTATGATGTTCATTTTCAGCAGTTTGAATTTCAATATTATTTTATGATGTGTTTTCCATTTCCTGAGAGTTATGAAGTATTCCTTGTTTTTGAATTTTTCTAATAGTCCATTCCAATTCAAAATCGTAAGGCAGTAAATTTTTAGATCCAAAACTACACATTAATAGTGTAAATATAATTGTATAAAATAAAATAACACACCAAAAATGAAAATATACATTTTTTTTAATTTTTAATTTTATTTTTTTTCAATTTTTTTGAATTTTTTAAGTTTTTTTATTTTTTTTTAAAAAAATTCAATTAAAATTATAAGTCAAAAAGTTTTGTCGCACTCTCCAACAATGGCACCAAAAACTTGACCGACCCGCAATTACTTGTATTTTTAAAGTGCATTATCGTTAAAAATGTACATAAAAGGCTTATAAAATATGCACTAAAATAGGTTACTTTTAGGTGGAACAACAACCTGCTTGCCCTTGTCTTTGAACTTTACCATTGTCTTGCTATCTCAAAGCTCTTCTTAACCCACGATAGTCAAGGCCTCCTCTTTGTATTCCAGTCCTGCCTGTGCAAAGTTCTAGTCAAACCTGATCACATCTCCTTCTTCAATTTTCTCCTTATCTTGTGTTAGACTACACTATCTTTAAAGGTAAGGATCAGCCACCCGTTTAACATCTTCCTGCAAGAACAAGGAAGAAATTAGAGGCCAAATCTAGAAGAACAAGAATAATTAAAGTTTAATTATTAGTGAATTTTCTTTATGTACAAGCGTAAGGTTTATTATTTTTATTAAGAGAATGAAATAGATTTTCTTTATATGACCAAATTTTATTATTTGGAAATAATCTTTTCATTTAAGAATTTCTTTATTAATTTTGGGTTTGGACGGACCCAGTTGCAGAAAGTTACTATGACTGTGTTTCTAAGAAAAAAAACTATATTTCTAAAGCTTGTTCTTCAAAACATCACGTCATGTAATACTTCTTCAATAGGTCGTTCTCCTTTGCAATCCAAAAGTTAGTAGTAGCCTCTAAAGTAGACTTTCTCAACCACGAACGGTTCTTCCCAAGTTGACTCAAATTTACCTCTTATTTTGTGTTGTGCATGAATGGGTTTTCTAAGCACAAGCACCAAATCACCAATTTTGAATGTTCTTGGTGGACTAGTTTATCGTGGGCCTGAATCATCTTAGCTTGATACTGCTCCAAATTTTGTTGCGTTGAGAGCCATTTCCCTTCCAAGATTTTGAGCTCTTCAAATAGTAATTTGGCATTTTCTTCAGTAGTTATCTTGTTGGCAATGGCAATTCTAAGATAAGGAAGTTTAACTTTTAGCGGAAGTACAACCTCAGACCCATACATTAGAGCGTAAGGCGTAGAATGCGTAGAAGTTCTTCATGTCATTCTAGAGGCCCATAAGGCCTCTAATAATTGCTCGTGCTAATTACTTTTTTTTTCATCCAAGTTTTCCTTAAGATTTTGATGAGAGTTTTATTAAAATCCTTGGTCAAGCAGTTTGCCTTTGAGTAGTAAATTGTTGAGTAGCGCTAATCTATCACATGTCTTCTGACAAAATTATCGATCTTTGTACCCTTGAATGTGAACCCATTATTTGAAATGATTTTGCGTGATATCCTGAAATGGTAGATAACTTGATTATTGAAAAAATACATAATGTGTTGTGCCTTCACCTCTCTGAGAGCTACTACCTCTGCCCACTTTAAAAAATAAACAGTAGTTGTGAGGATGAATCAATGTCCTTTAGAAGATGGGGGTTCTTTTAGGCCCATATATCTATGCCCCAACACTTGAATGGCCATGATGTAATGGCCGGATGCAACACATTTTAATATTGGTGTAAAAACACTCTGTGCACTTGGCATTGGTGACAACTCTTGGCAATCTTCATGCAATCGATCATCATGTGGGATATTAATATCCTAACTCCTTAATTTTTATTTTCATTTTTAGGCATAATTGATGAGTGTCACAATGTCCAGTGTGAACCTCCTTGACAATTTCCTAAGCTTTGGACTCATTCACACATCTTAACCACATCTAATTAAATGACCTTCTATATAAGACATCATTTATCAGGGTGTAGAACATAGCTCTTTTCTTGATCTGATGCACAACTGACTTTTCAGCCAAGAGCTTTCTTGTCTATAAATATTCTCTTAACAATCGATGTCAATCTTCTATAGTTTCTGCAACTGCTATTGCTGCTCTTTCGTTCCCCATTTTGTGCAAAGTTTCTATGTAAATTTGGGAGAGGAATTGATGTCCCTGTACTGTTATTTCAACTGAATCCTCCTATGGAAATGCAAATTCTTTTACAAGTCAGACCAAAGCAATTGCAAGGGCGTTCTCTCTTCTGGGAATCTAATCAAGTGTCACTTTGGGAATCTGCTCTAGCAATCTCATCGTATACTGGAAATATTTCTCGAGCTTGGGTTTCAAAATTCTATACTGCCCAACAACCTATTTTATAATCAATTGCAAGTCACCGTAAATACTGTTGTCGGTTATCCCCATTAGAATGGTTAAATCCAGTTCAATTATGAGGGCTTTGTATTCTGCTTCGTTATTTGTACATGACTCTGTCAGATGGTAGGAGTACCTCAAAATTCCCAGTCTGGTGTGATGAAGATTAGTCCAATCTCTGCTTTGTCGGGCACTATCATTTGTGATTATTTATCCTTCCATCATGATGAAGCTCTGTCAAAGTACATCCCCCAAAATTAAGCATCAGGGCCTTCTAAATTCATTATTTGCTCATCTGGCAACTTGTCGTTGAGAGGAGACTATGTCGATAAATGGTGCACGCGAGGAAATCTACCATAACTTGTCACTTTACGGCCTGAAGAGGAATGAAACTTATATCAAACTACAATAATATCATTGACCACCTAGCTAACCAACCGAAAAGTGTCGGTCAGATCATTAAGTATTGCAAATGATTAAACATCGAATCAGGTTGACCTTATGAGAAAGCATGTAATGCCTGAGCTTCTAGCAGGCAAAAATTAATGCCAAACAATGCTTCCCAATAAGAGGATATTTTATGTCGATCAAAATTAGATGACGACTCAAGTAGTAGGGAGCATTTTCCTTACCCTCTTCATTAACCTGGGCTAGCAGGGCTCCAAAGGAATTGTCTAAAGTCGCGGTATAAAGTATCAATGGTCTACCTAAGATAGGGGCTTTAAGACAGGCGTCGTCATCAAATATTGTTTAATGTCCTTGAAGACATGTTGACATTTTCCATCCCAAGTAAACATAGCATCTGATCCCAATTTTCTATATAGATAGATGCAAAATACGATGTATGTGATTATATGATTAATTTCTTTAATAGTTATTCTTAATTTGCAAAGGTGCTAAAAACTTGATCCAAAGCAAAGGCCAGGTAAATTTTTCAATATGAAGCAATTAAGAATGTAGTTGTAATATGTCAATTTGGGATGCTACACAAGTATACATATCGTTATCAAGTAATTTAGAACTTTCTGATTAAGTTCTGAATATCGAAACCACAGGAAAGATTAGTTTTAGATAACAAAATACTTAGCAATATATATTCTTACTCAAACTTAAGATGTTATAATAGGAATAAAAATTTGATTCTTTTTTTAATTTTTTATAATTGAAAATAAAGTAAGCAATTAATAAACTTAACTAAAATACTTGCAAGATGAAAACAATATAAGTAAAAAAATAATTTTCCTTATCATGAATTAGTGATAGACATAGAAATTCAGTTGTTGAAGTATGTTATATGTGTTGTGCCAAATAGGAGCAATAATATTCTTTACCCTTACTAGAGATGTTATAAATAACATTGGTTAATCTATAGTTTGAATAGTCTTGAAGACCGACTAGACAGGGAAGATATTAACTCTCACTCTAGAGTTCTCTCTTCTCCCTCCACCTGGGGGCTAACATCTCGTATCAAAACCTAAAATTATTAATCAAATTGGGGGACATTAGTCTCTCACTCTAACGTCCTCTAATTCTATACCCTTGAAAATATATTTCCCTATTTAGTTGCTCTCAACCCCATGAACTACATTCTCATTTATGAAATCAATATGTGATTCCAATCATTTGTTGACTGAGACAATACCATCTCGGATCTTAAATGTTCTCACAACAGGTTTTAACATCTTAATTGGCCAAATTATGAAGTAAATGAAGTGCAAGGTCTTAAATCATCACAACTTCTTCCAATATTGAAGTCTAATACTTCACACATATTTTTTTTTTAACATTTAATCTCTTATCATTTAAGGAAAAAGATAAGGAAAACTACTCAGAATCCATGGAGAACACACAACCACAGATAGTTTAAAAGTAGAAATCATGCACACAAACAAGAAATCTAAATTAAAAACCAAGTGTAGTCACAAAGATAAACTCTTATCTCAAATTCTCTCCACCAAATGTCTTTAAGTTCCTATGAATTCTCTTCCTTCTCTCACAATACAAACTAATACTTAAAATAAAATAAAATAAAGTAAAGGTAGGTGGCGGCAGCGGCGGCGGTTGATAATTTTAATGGTTTTTGCTAACCCCTTCTTTTGGAAAATCTACATCTTTCCTTATAAAACCTAAGGAGTGTCTTGGTGTCTCTTCAAAAAAGTGTCTTCATTTAATGAATCTTCTAGAAGTTGTCTCCTCAAAAAGTTAATTGAATGAATTTTCGTGTCCATGGGCTATTTCCCATGTTTTTATCAAGGGTTACTTCAAACAACACTTCAAAAATCTGCTCCAACTAAATAAATCTTCAAGTAACTAACTTTGGAGCTTAAGCGAGAGGTACTTAGCACTTAGGCGCGAATGCTCTGACGCTTATGCGCCAATTCTGGGCGCGTAGACGACCTAGTTCATTTTGGCACCTTTCTTCATTTTTGCTCCAAATTTGACCATTTTTCACTCCTTTTAGCATTTTCCATCCATTTGATTGTACCTAACAAAAAAACACACAAATATCTTTCATTAAAGCACAATATCTAAAAAATAGATATAAAAATGTGTACAAAAATACTATATATTTTAGGTGTATAAAATTCCCCCAAACTTAAGATATTACTTGTCATCAAGTGACCTTTTAATCTTTAAAAACCAACATAAGTAAATGAGATCAACTTAAAGTTTAGAAATTTTTAATGTTGAGAAATAAGAAATATCAGTTCCTATCTAAATATAGAATTTATCCCTTTTATTATCTCTACTTAAAGTTTTTATTACGAATAATTTTACTTACCATATTATATTTTTAAGGTTAAGAGTTTCCCAACTCTTATACTTGGAACAAATTTTTGATTAGGCACTAATCCTCAAGCTTCTCCTCCTTTTTCTTCTTTTCTTTTCCTTTTTCGTTTTCTTTTCTTTTTTCTTATCTTATTCTTATTCTTTTCTTTTTCTTTTTCTTTTCTTTTTTTTTCTTTTTCTTTTTTTAGGCAAGGATTACTATATCTAGGTAGGCCTTTAATGATTTTGAATTTCACTTCTCCTTTCCTAAACGAAAGCCCTAATATAAATCTTTTACTTATAAATATAATAATAGTTTTGAAAATTATTTTTAATAAAAAAAGTTTAAGTATTAAAAATAAAATCTAAATTTCTAAATTTTTCAAAAATATAATTTTTCTTACTAAAGATAGTTACACTATATTTAGCATTTTCGACACTAAAAATTTTTAACTTTAAGTTTTTCTTAATTACTATAAATTTTAACTAAATTTTCTTACTCATTTCTAAAATTAAAATTTTACTTCTCTAATATAACTTCATATAAATAATCATTTTTCAAATTAAAATAAAATTTATTCAAAATACAATTGAGAACAAATAAACTTTTAAGTTTCTTTAAAATTTTTCATCCCCCTCAAACTTAAATTTTTAACAAAAATAAAACATTTAGCATCATATATAAAAAGCATGAATAAAAACTAACTATAACATGTCTGCAGGAATTTTCATATCCTAAATATGCAAGTATAAAAATTAAAAATAGGAGTAGAAAATTAAATTGATCAGATTTTTATTCCTTTTAAATATAAAGAGATTCATTAAACTTCTATGCAATAGAGTATAATTGAAAAACAAATAAACACACTTGCAAACAAACACAATTGCAACATAAAGAAAAATAACTGGTAATAAATTGAAAAATAAATTTTAGCTTGTAGCTCTTAAGTAAAAAGTTCATTAAATTTTAAACTTTTTCAAGATTTTGAATTAATTTCAACAAACACTAACTAAATACACCAAACAACACAATTAACATGCTTACTACCACACAAACATAGTAACTACACAAAAGTACAAATACATCACAGAAATGTCTACAAAACACAACAATTAAAACTAACAATTTCAACAGTCTCAACTAAAAACAATAAGTACATAATACCTGCACAATCCATAGTTAATAGCATTACATAAACATAAAACAACATAAAACAGAAAACAAAACTACAAATCCAACTAAGCATCATCTTCCTCATCACTATCATCACTACGTCAAGTATTTGTAGGCTCATATGATGGATATCTAGAGTACTTAGGAAATACTACATCTCGATTGCTTCAATTGAGATGCTCCATAGTTGTGTTGTATTCCTCCTCATAATCACTTCTTATTCTCATATGCCAATCAATATGCTCTACAAAATACTCTAAATTTGCCACTTTTTCATTAGTATAAATAACATTATTTAATATTCTTTCCATAAGCTGTGACTAAGTATCAGAACCAGAAGTTTGACCCCATGATGTAGAAGCATGTGAAGTAGAGGCTCGTGAAGTAGAGGCAGCAGAACTACTGGAGAATCCACCCTTCCAACCAAAAATAGAATGTTGTGAATAAGTCTTCACATTCACACTAGTAATGGGCTTCAGTGGCTGTAAGATCTCCTCTCAGCTATCATATCTAATAACAACCTGCTCACATAACGAAAAGATCAAAGATGCAAATCCCAAACCTACAGTTGTAGCAACATTGGTAGAACTGATAATAACTTCATAAATCAATCCTCCAATATCAATTACCTTGGACTGCTAAATGCAGTAGTTCAAGGTTGCTCTCTCTCGAGTCACTTCACTTAAATAATTTATAGGTAGCAGACAAGTAGAGAAAAAATAGTGTCATGCCTTTGCATTGGCATCCAACTTTGATGTAGATAAATTTACTCTTCTTTCATTTGTAATCTTCCATAATCCTCTTCCAACAGTTAAAGATGATATAATCTCATCTAGCTCCTCCTCAGTAGGACTATAATTTGCATAAAAACACAAAGTACTAGGAGGCAAATGGTAAAATTGATTAATTACTTCAGGAGAAAATGGTATTGTCTTCCCCCGCACTATGACTCCTTCCTCATCAGCCTGCGAGAGATTAGCATCGAACTCTCGTACTACAGAGATCACGGTGATAAAAAAAAAAAAAAACAGAACCGCTCCCACTGGCAGCTAACTATCAACTCTTCTACAACTCCTCTTAGACTTTTAAAACATTGCTCAAGAATTAATTTTCTCGAATGCAGTGCATCGTTGTACCTGTCCCAAGCTCTCCAACTAACAAATTCACTTGAATCGAATGGAGCTTTTCCTTTGCTTCTTTCATTCTTGGTGTCATTTTCTAAAAAATGTATAAAATTCAAAATAAAATCCACAATCAACTCCAAATAACTAAACTCAACTCTTAAAAGCTTAAACTAACAAATCAATGTATTTTCCATCAATTTTTCTAAAATTTTTACCATGAATAGTGATTTTCGGGTAGCTCATGAATGTACTCAAAATACACGGTGAATATTAAAAACTTTTTCATAGAAGTGAAGCTCTTACCTCAAGAAGATCAAATCTAATAGATTTGGCTTGAATCCACCAAGAAATTTTAAAAATAGGTGATGTCCTAGCCTATAAATCACAAAAAACTGTGGAAGAAGGCAAGCTAATGTGAGTTACTGGAGTTTTTTCGGACCAAAAATTCACTTAAAACAGTTCGCAAACCAATTTTTGTGAACCGACACTTAAGCACGAATGATTCAGTGCTTAGGTGCCAGTCTTTCTATTTAGGTAGCGCTTAAGCACAGGATTTGGTGCTTAGGCGCCAGTTCACAAATTTTGATTTTTTTTATTTAAATGAAATGCACTCCTAGCCTAAGTCAACAAACCCTTTATGGTCTCAAGACATTGTATATACTATTTTCTTCCTCTTATCTCTTCTCTTACTCAAGTTTCACGAATCTTAACTAATTTGATTCAACACTAAATAACACAAAATTTCACACAAACCAAACACTTATATTAATTCACAAACAATTACAAACATTTTTTTAATACATAAATTCTTAATCAAAATAGTCTTGGATGAAAAAATTCCTAACACAAAACTAGACTTTCATAACATATAAAAATACTTTAAAAAACACTTAACATTAACAAGCAAACATTAAACACACAAACACTAAACATAAACACTAAATCATGAACTTAATTCCATTCTCTAGTCGATGGAACGAATTCTGGCCTATTGTTAGTCTCTCTTTCAACATTTTGAACATATATCTGAAAGAACAGATGATGATTAATAACTCTAGTTGAATCCTCTTCAATCCATTTGTTTTTCAGATACATTGCCTTATCTGCTTCTTCTATAAAACTGGTATG
>NEWO01001862.1:30969-42832 GCA_003013225.1 Phalaenopsis aphrodite
TGTCAAGATGACATTTTTCCAAGACTCTCTCTTTTTCACTTAGAATTTAGGGTAAAATGAAGGTATGGTGAAATTTCTCTTTATTCCCTTCTATTTATAGAATCTAAATCTCCCCCATAACTCCTAGGAACGTCTTAGAACTGCTCTTTCACGTTCAAGCCAACCAATTTGCAGTTAGAACTTCTAGAAAATGAAATTCGCACAAGTATTTTAACTATCACGCTTAAGCTTCGGATCTTGGCGCTTAAGCGCCGGTGCTCTATTTAGCACAGGCCCACTTAACGTCCAAACATTCATTCTAACATGTCTAATTCATCTTTTATGGTCTTAAAATAATCACTAACTTAATATATAATCAAATTACTACCATAATTTTTTAATTCACACACAATAACATAACAATAAAATAAAAATACAGATAACTATGGGGTGTCTCCCACAAAGCGCTTGGTTTTACATCGTCAGCTCAACGTAACCAGTGCTTTGTCTCATTGACCCAACATTAGAAAATAATTTAATTTAAGTTGGTCACCTAAAAAGTAGGATTTCAGCTTGTGACCATTCACTTTGAATATTTTATTAGTTTTAGGATCTTTGATATCCACAGCTCCATAAGGATAAACTTCCATCACAACAAATGAGCTCATCCACCTAGACTTAAGTTTATTTTGAAATAATCTTATCCTTGCATTATAAAGTAAAACTTGTTGCCCTGGCTAAAAATTTTTAGTCAAAATCCTTTGATCATGCCACATTTTCACCTTTTCTTTGTAAATCTTAGCACTTTCATAAGATTCATTCCTTATCTCTTCAAGCTCATTTAATTGCAATGACCTCTTCTCACCATCTTTAAAATTGTAATTAAATTTCTTAATTGCCCAATATGCTTTATGCTCAAGTTCAACTTGTAAGTGACATGCTTTCCTAAATATTAGTCTGTATTTGTATGGGGGCATTCCTATAGGAGTTCTGTATGCAATCCTATAAGCCCAGAAAGCACAGTCAAGTTTGACTGAACAATCCATTTTGGTTAGATTTACAGATTTTTCCAATATTCTTTTAATTTTCCGATTGGATAATTCAACAAAATCACTTTTCTAAGGTTGATAAGCAGTAGCAATTATATAATTAATATGATATTTCTTTAATAATTTCTCCATTATTGCATTTCTTAAATGGCTTCCCCCGTCAGTTATGATCACTCTCGGCATCATAAATCTACAAAATATATTTGTCCTTAAAAATTTTGCAACACTTTGAGCATCACATCGAGGTAAAGCAATATCTTTTATCCATTTTGATACATAGTCAACTGCTAACAATATATGTAAATTTGTGAAAGATTGTATAAATGGTCCCATGAAATCTAATCCCCAAACATCAAATATCTCAACTTATAACACATAATTGAGGGGCATCTCATTCCTCAAGGAAATATTGCCTACCCGTTGACATCAATCACAAGTTTTGATATAAGCATTAACATTTATAAATATTATAGGCCAATAAAATCTAGATTGTAAAATTTTGTATGTTGTTTTATCAACACCAAAATGTCCCCCAAAATTAGAATTATGACATTTATGGATAATTTCATAAGTTTCTACTAAAGGCACACATCTTCGAATAATAAGATTCTTTCCTTATTTATATAAAAATGGGTCATCCCAAAAATAAATCTTAGCTTCAGATAAAAATTTCCTCTTTTATTTGTATGTCATTCCATAAGGCATAAAATCACTAACAATGAAGTTCATAATGTCAACATACCATAGAACACACCACTTATTAATATTGAAAAAATTTTCACCTGGAAAATGTTCATTAATCTCTTTTTCAAAATAGAGTGGTTTTTCTAATTCAAGTCTGGACAGATGTTCAACAATTTGATTCTCAGCTCCCTTCTTATCTACTATTTCAAAATCAAAATTTTGAGAAAGAAGAATCCATCATATCAGTCTAGCTTTTGCATCCTTATTTTTCATTAAATATTTAATAGCAGAATGATCTGTATGCACAATACATTTAGTTTCAATCATGTATGATCTAAATTTATCAAAAGCATATACTACTGCTAATAAATTTTTCTTAGTTGTTATGTAATTAATTTGAGATTCATTTAAGAGTTCTATTAGCATAGTAGATAACTTTGAAAATATTATCATATTTTTGTCCTAAAATAGCTCCAATAGCATAATCACAAGCATCACACATTAATTCTAAAGGTTTTTCTCACTCTGGTGCAACAATAATTGGTGCAAAGAATAATTTTTCTTTTAATAATTCAAAAGCTTTTAGGCACTCTTCATCAAAATTAAAAATTATATCTTTTTCAAGTAAATGGCAAAGAGGCTTAGCAATTTTTGAAAAGTCTTTAATATATCGCTTGCAGCATCCAGCATGTCCTTAAAAATTCCTAATTTCCTTTACACTTATTGGGTAAGGTAAATTAGTGAACACTTGAATTTTTGTAGGGTCTACTTCCATACCATTTTTTGAAATTTGATGTACCAAAACCATTCCCCCGGCTACTATAAACTGGCATTTTTCCCAATTTTGGAATAAATTTATTTCTTCACAGCGCTTAAGAACTTTTGATAGATGTTCTAAATATAAGTCAAATGAAGTTCCAAAAACTAAAAAAATTATCCATAAAAACTTCAATCCCTTTTTCAATAAAATTACAAAAATTAATCATCATACATCTTTGAAATATAGCAGGTGCATTACATAAACTAAAGGGCATTCTTCTAAAAGCAAATGTACCACAAGGACTGGTCAAATTTGTTTTCTCTTAATCCTTAGGAGCTCTTTGTATTTGGTGATAACCAATATATTCATCCCGAAAACAAAAGTATTTATGCCTAGCTAGTCTATCCACCATTTGATCTATAAAGGGTAGTGGGAAATGATCTTTCCTTTTGGAGAGATTTAACTTTTTATAATCAATGCATATTCACCATCCTGTAACTTGTCTTGTTAGTATTAACTCATTATGTTCATTCAAAGTCACAGTTACTCCTCCTTTACTAAAAATACAGTGAGTTTGACTAACCCTTGCACTATCTAAAATAAGGTAGATAATTCTAGCATCTAACTACTTTAATTTTTTTTTCTTAACAACTTCTTTCATAACAAGATTCAATCTCCTTTAAGGATTAGCCCTAGGTTTACAGTTCTCTTCCATATGAATTTTATGCATATAAATTGAAGGATTGATTTTTTTTATATCAGCATTTTTCCATCCAATGGCTTTCGTATAACTCTTTAAAATTTTCATTAAACTCTCTTCTTCATCTATAGTTAATCTTAAGGAAATTATAACAGGTAATGTAGAGGAATCGCCTAAAAAGGCATACTTCAAATGTTCAGGAAGTAAATTCAACTCAAGCTCGGGAGGTTTTTCAATTGATGTACAAAAAGATGTTTCTTTCTCTGTTATGTCCAAAACTTCAAAAATTTCTCGAACATAGTTTAAATCTTCCTTATATAAAATTTCATATTTATCCAATTCCTCTTCTTTCTAGTGTTCAAACTCTTTAATCTCAGATTTCTCCTCATAATTTGTTTTGAAATGACATTCACTTAAATATCTTATCACATCCATTCTATAGCATTCATCTTATTTACCTTTTACAGTGTACTTCATTAATTTGAAAATAGTAAATGTAATTGTTTGATCGTTGACGTGCATGGTTAATTCTCCTTTCTGCACATCTATCATTGCTCTTCTAGTGGCTAGGAAAGGTCTCCCCAAAATGATAGGTATCTCTCTATTTTCCTACATGTTTTGCACAATGAAATAAAAAGGAAAGATAAATTGATCCGCTTTCAGTAGGACATCTTCTATAACTCCTTTAGGGTAAGTTATTGATCTATCTGCTAACTACAGAGTTATAGTAGTAGGGTTTATTTCTCTTAATCCTAATCTTTTAAGTATTGATAATGGCATAATGTTGATGTTTGTTCCTAAATCACATAAAGCTTTCTCATAATATCTATCTCCTATTGCACATGAAATTGTAAAGCCATTGGGATCTTTAAGCTTTTCAGAAAGCTTTTTTGAATTATAGCACTGCACTCCTCATTAAGTGCAACAGTCTCATTATCTTCAAACTTCCTTTTTTCTATTAAGAATATCTTCCATAAACTTCACATAACTTAACATTTATTCTAAGGCTTCAGCAAATTTAATATTAATTGAAAGCTTCTTAAAAATTTCTAGAAATTTTGAAAATTGCTTATGCAACCTTTGTTGTCGAAGCCTCTGAATAAATGGTGGTGGTGGTCTTTCCAAATCAACTTTAAGTGGAGAGTAGGTTTTTCTAAACCTTTCAAAGCGTCCACTTTTGGCTCTTCAATCTCTTCTCTCTCTACTTCAGTCTCTTTTTGAACTGTACCTTCCAATTCTCTTCTGCTTCTAAGTTGAATGGCTTTTATTTGATGAACATTGGCTACTTTTTTAAGATTTATCCTTTCAGAAAACCATTGAAAATTATTTGTAGTCATCTCTTCAATTAAATCATAAGTGTCATTAAATGGTTTTGACATCAATGAACCACTAGCAGCGGCATTGATAATAGATCTAAGAGATCCAGCTAATCCATTGAAAAATTTTTGAATTACTAGCCAATCTGGTATAACATGGTGTGGACACTTTCTTAAGAGTTACTTAAATCACTCACATGCTTCATAAATAGATTCACCTTCAAACCGACTAAAAGATGCAATATCATTTCTAAGCTTCGCATTCTTTGATGATGGAAAATATTTAGCAAGGAATTTATGTGCTAAATCACTCCAAGTTCTGATTGATCCAAGTGGTAATGAATGTAACCATATCTTAGCATTATCCCTCAGTGAGAAAGGAAAAAGTCTAAGTCTTATAGCATCATCTGATACACCATCATATTTAAACGTAGCACACAATTCTAGAAAATTTATAAGATGTAAATTTGGATCTTCAATTGGTGCTCCCCCAAACTAGTTATTTATTACCATTTAGATAATAGCAGGTTTAAGCTTAAATGAATTGGCTACTACAGTGGGTTTTTGAATACTACAATGAAGTTCATCCACCATAAAGTTTGCATAATCTCTTAAAGATCTAAACTCTTCAACATTTTGATTATTTTGATTTTTCATTTCTTGAAATTTTTTAGTAATTTTTAATTTTTCTAATAGTTTTTTTCTAATTCAGAATCGTAAGACACAAGTCCTGCGGAACCTGAACTACGCATATATTACTACAAAACACATAAAATAAAATAAAATAAAATAAAACAAAAAATAAAAACACACAAACAAGAACTTTATATAAAAAACGACACTGCAATTATTAAGACTTACTAAAAATTTTGTTATCCAAAAACTTATTTTTGAAAATTTTTTTATTGCAAATTATTAATAATTTTCTCCTTTCCCCAGCAAAGGCGCTAAGAACTTGATCCCAATTTTCAATATAGATAGATGTAAAAAAGCAATGTATGCAATTATATGATTACTTTCCTTAATAGTTATTCTTAATTTGTAATGAAGCCAAAAACTTGATCCAAAGCAAAGACTAGGTAAATTTTTCACTATGAAGCAATTATAAATGTAGTTATAATATTTCAATATGGGATACTATGCAAGTATATATATCGTTATCAAGTACTATAGAACTTTTTGATTGATTAAGTCCCGAATATCGAATCCACAAGAAAAATTAATTTTAGATAACAAAATACTTAGCAGTATATATTCTTACTCAAACTTAAGATGGTATACTTAAGACCTTGCACTTCATTTACTTCACCCAACTTTCTTTTAAAATTTAATCACTTATCATTTTAAGGAAAAAGATAAAGAAAACTACTCATAATCCATGGAGAAAACACAACCACAGATGAGTTTAAAAGTAGAAATCATGCACACAAACAATAAATCTAAATTAAAAACCAAGTGTAGTTACAAAGATAAACACTTATCTCAAATTCTCTCTGCCAAATGTCTTAAATTTCCTTTGCATTCTCTTCCTTCTCTCACAATACAAACTAATACTTAAAATCAAATAAAATAAAGTAAAGGTGGTTGGTGGCGTCGGTGGTGAGGGGCGGCGGTTGTTAATTTTAGTGGTTGGTTGCTGGCCCCTTCTTTTGAAAAGTATAAGTCTTTCTTATAAAAATCCAAGGGGTGCCTTGGTGTCTCTTCAAAATGGTGTCTCTATTCAATGAATCTTCTAGAAGTTGTCTCCAAAAAAGTCAATTGAATGAATTTTTGTGTCCATGGGCTATTTCCCATGTTTTTATCAAGGGTTGCTTTAAGCATCTCTTCAAAAATTTGCTCCAATTAAATAAATCTTCAAGTAACTAACTTTGGCACTTAAGCGCAACGTACTTTGTTCTTTGGCATGGATGCTCTGACGCTTATGCACCAATCTTGGGCATTTAGGTGCCTCAGTTCATTTTGGCCCCTTTCTTCATTTTCGCTCCAAATTTGACCCCGTTCACTCCTTTTAGCATTTTCCATCCATGTGATTGTATCTACAATAAAAACTCACAAATACCTTTCATTAAAGTGCAATATATGAAAAATAGGTATAAAAATGTGTACAAAGCACTATATATTTTAGGTTTATCAGTGTCCTTAACCAGTGCAGAAAAAGGCTGACACCAATCTGACAAATTAGAAATAAAGCATCTAAGATATGTCAGCTTCCCTTGAAATTATCATAATTGTTTCAAGTTATTAGGGGGCAGCATTTCTAAGATGGCTTTAATTTTTTCTAGATTAATTTCGATCTTGCCGTGCCGGACAACAAACCTTAAGAAATTCTCATAGGTAACACCAAAGGCACATTATAAGGGATTCATCTTAAGGTTGAACAGTCGTAGTCGCTCAAAAAACAATTCTCAAATCATACAAGTGATTGTCTTTCAACTTGCTCTTGATGACCAGGTCATCCATATAGCATTCAACTTGATTTTGGATGAGATCATCAAAGATTCATTTCATTCTCGTTGAAAAGTTGCACCGACATTCTTCAATCTGATTGGCATTATCGTGTAGCAAAACACTCCAATTGGTATTTTGAAAGCTGTGAGCATCTAATCTTCTAGTGTCATCTTTATTTGATTGTTTCCGGACTACCCATCTATAAAAGAGAAAATTTCATGGGTCAACGTGATATCAATCATTAACTCTAAAATTAGTAGAGAATGTCCGTTCTTTAGGCAAGCTTTTTTCAAATCTCAGACGTCCATGCATACTCAAATCTGACCATTCTTCTTTTTAACCAACACTACATTGGTCAACCAAGTTGGGTATTGTTCTTCACAGACAAACTTAACATCTATTAATTGTTTGACTTTTGTTATGATATGTTGCTCAATCTCCAGATGCATTCTTCTAGGAGCTTGTCTAACTGGAATAGCAACTTGATCCAGTCCCAACATATGAACTGCAACTTCCAGGGCTAATCCGGGCATATCTTCGTAACTCTAAGTGAAACAATCTTTGAACTCCACTAAATATTTGACTATATTTGCGGAGTCTTCTTCACTAAGCATCTAGCTAACAAAGGTTGGCCAAGGCTCTTCGTTAGTCCCCAAGCTAACTTCTCTTAGCTCGTCAATTGTTGACTTAAACTCTTCTTCAAACTCTGGCAGAGCATCTTCAACTAAAGAATCTTTGAAGTCTTCTGAAGCTTCCAAACAATCTCCGTCAGGCTCAACAGTGACAACTAGTCAAAATTTCGTTTCACCCATTGACCCTACCATGCTGAACCCAAGACCTTCTAATGAACTGAAAGGTCGACTTGTATTACTCCATAATTTCTCAAAAAAAAATTTAGCTGTCTTTTGACCACTGCCTAGGCATGACACCACGTCAAGGAGAATACCACCCAAAAGTCAATTCCATTAATTTGGATGAAACAACATCTTCTAATTTTACATCATTTTTAGGGTTAAAAGAATAAGAACCCGGTAGAACTTGATTGGTTTGACATCAACACCATGCACCTCCTTAACCACCAAACCCTTGAACTTATTAGAATGGATCAGAGTTAGGTTCATAGTATGCACATAGTTATCAATCCTGTCATACATTGATTTGTATTATTCATTCTTCTCATCTTCTAGACAAATCTTGAACTGAGGCTTCTTTAGAGTTATCATCATCGCTTCTCTCTAAATTCTTTCTTCCTATAAACTATCTTCTTTAGCAATGTTGATCACCAAATTCTTTTGTCTAATGCTCCAATCATTTCCACCTTGACTTCGTCCCTGACCCCGACCTTGTGTGCGAGCTCTGGAGAAACCTTCATCATATTGTCGCAAGGGAGTGGTTAGGGGTTGTTGAACTAGAATTGAATGTTCTTCTTTTAGTGTCTCTTCTTGCTCTTTTGCTTCATTTGGTGTAGTGTTTCTAGAGAAAACTATCTTCTTGCTCTTTTGCTTCATTTGTTGTAGTGTTTCTAGAGAAAATTATCTTTTTTGGTGGTGCTTAATAACCAACATCTCATGGATTCCAATTTCATGCACGGAAAATAGATGTAAATCTCCCCTAATGCACCATTTTAGACTGCCTTTTAAGTATGTTATACATTGGTGTAGAGATAACGAAACCATTCGATACTCATGGACCTAGGGTCGGCCCAGTAGGCATTGAAGGATGTGTCAGAATCAAGTATTTGGAATTTTACAGTTGTCCTTGTTAGATCACCGATCGCCATAGGTAGTACTATTGATCTAATAGCTCTTTCTCCTCTTTGATTGAAGCATTTTAATATCATCATGTCTTCTTTTAGGTTTTGAACATCAATCTCCAAGTATGCTAAAGTGCAAAGATTCATTACATTTAAATATGCTCCCGGATCAACTAACACCTTGGAGACTGTAAACTTGCCAATCGTGACTGAGATGTACAGAGGATGGTTAAGGTCTATTGTATCGAGCAACAATTCATTGCCTGTGGAAGTAAAACCATATTGTTCTCTTAACAAACAAACCTCATCCAACGAGTTATTGACCAATTTAGCCAAGAAAATCTCTGGATCGAGCAAGACCATAACGAAAGTTTCCCTCTCTCCATTGATAGAATTAGAGTATCATAGATGCTTAGTTTGGTGGGAAACTTCCAAAGATGGGCTAACACGTTGTACTCCACTTTGTTATTACCAATTTCCTTAACTCCTTCCAAATGGGTATTTCATTTGTTGGCGGTGTCGGCTCTCCTTGAGTGACCATCTTCTTTGTACTATCTTTTAGACCCATTCTCAAAGGTAAAACATTTCCGCTTCTTAGGTTGATCTCTGTTATCTCCTCCAAATTTATACTAAGTCTGTAAGAATCTCCTCTTGAATTGGACTAATTGGCTCTTTGGTTGTAGCATCAGAGTTTAGGGGTTCAAGTTCAATTCTGATAAGTGGTCCCCAAAATTCGCAAAGGACTACGTCACTTCCGAAGCTATCTTAACCGCCCTCATAGGCACTCTCCTCCTTATCAAAATCACTGAGGTTTTGTATGATTTGAGAATTACTATTAGAATTGAAATCAAGCTCCATATTAAGTTGGTTGTCATTAGTTATGTTATTGCTAGAAAAAATCAAAATGTAGCCAAAATCAAAACTCTTCTCATTATAGTACCCCATGGGGGCAAACAAATAATCATACAAAGTCAGAGGTTCAAGGGATTTCTCCCCCAAATCAGAAACAACCATTCTATGAAAATTAGCCCATAGACTAATCTTTAGGTCTTCAGTCTCCTTTTCCTTCATGATCTTCTCTATCTTCTCCTCCAAAGGTGGTTCTTCAAATGCAATCAATAATGCCGGCTTAGAAGGTCTTGAACTCTAGATCAAAGCGTACACTAAAGCTGTTTAAATCTGATGTGGACTTTTCCTATATTTTACTCCATCCATTATCGGTCATGTACGGGTCGATAAGAATAATAGGATCGACCAAAATGACATTAACAGAACCTCTTTAAGGTTCTTTCATGTACTTTTTCATAATTTTTATGCTCCCTTTCTTGAGGTTAACTTCAAGCCAAGTCTTGAAAGTGAAGCAATCCTCTATTTGATGCTTGAGCATCCTGTGATATGGGCAGTACAACGAATGATCTTTCTTATCCACTTCCTCTTGCTTTCTAGGCTCCGACAACTGGAAAGTAGGTCTCTTCACTAGGTTGTGGAACATCTTGCCCACTGCTTCATCTTTAAATGAAAAAAATTTGCTTAGAAGCTCTGACAAGGTGTGTTTCTTTTCTGTCGGATAGTATCTCGACTGAGATGATTGTTGATCGTGTTGTTGTGGCTACTGGTGACTTTGATGTGGTCGTTCTGTCTGAATCTTCATTAGCTGCTTGCCTTAATCTACCACTGCAATAGTATCAGATTTCTTCTTAAAGGTCTTTACTAATTTTTTCTTATCATTCTTCTCCAAAAAACTGAGCTGTTTCACTTCCTCGTGAAGACTTGCGGCCTTGGTAAGCAACTTCTAGAAGATCTTGATGGTAAAACCCTTAAGGAGAAATGTTATTGGGCAATGGATTTTCTTTAGTAGAATTCCAATTGCATATTTTTCTTGGAGTTGTGGTTCACGTTTCATGCTGAGGATTCTCCATCGAAGAATATAGTCCACAAATGTCTTGGTCATTATTTATCGGCCACATGATCACCGATGGTGATATGGTGCTGAGCCCCACCAAACCTCTTGATAAATAGGTTTCTAATTCTGCAAAATATTTAACTTAACCATTAGGCAGCTTCGCATAATAGTTGAAGGCAATGCCGGTGAGGTTGCTAACAAACTGGCGGATAGCAAAGCATCGTTGCCTCCCGCATTACAACAACTCACACGGAAGTGGGCAATGTGCTATTGAGGATTCCCTGTCCCATCAAAAATATTAAACAGAGGTGGTACAAAGCCTTTGAGATATTAGAGGACATCAAAATTTTTGGGATAAGGTCTACCCCTCAGAATCAATGCCCCTCCTTTAGACTGGGCTAGGGCCTCTCGCACCTACTGTTCAACTACCAGCTTGAGATCGTTTTCTGGTATTACACTTTGGACAATATCCTATTTCGGTTGTTCCTCCCTATCGACAGAGGTAACTTATCTTCTTCCATCAATTATTTAGACAACTTCTTCAGGCGGTTCCTTTGGTGTTTGCAGCTGGCTTTGAATTGTGGCTATGGTGGCCATCATCTCTTTCATCCTCTTCTCCATGAGATCGATCATCTGATCTATCTGTTGAAGGAGTCTATGTAATGTTTCTCAGGCATCCCCCTCTACGAGTGCCTAGAATTCCCGTAGAGATGATGATGCTTGATTCTTGACCACATTTATTTTAGTGTATTCTTATTCCATGTAATCCGCCAAATTTTCCTCTTCATCTTTGTTAGACTTATATTTCCTTTATTGAGACAACTGCTTGAGATTTGTCCTCAACTTCTCCAATGTTTCTTCTTTGGTGCTTCCTTTAATGGTCTTGAGATACATGAGTGGTGTTTGAATCTCTTCTTCTGAAGTAACAATGATCTCCTCAGACTTGAGACCCTCCTCAAAATTTCTAACCTTGCTCTTACCAGTAGTTACGGTCCGACAATCTTAGGTTGTCACACCATTTCTTTTAGAGCCGATAGCCTGGGGTTGAATGGCCTGTCCTTGGTACAAACACGTCGATGAGTGGTGTGGGCCTTATCATTCAAACTAGACACTATGGTGGATGATCCATCATCTTTACTCGATCCCTTTCTCGGGGAACCGGGTTTCTCTTGTGGGACTACCCTCAGTCTGAGGTGGGCTTTAGCAGGTACTCGTCCCATTCTTCTGAGAATTTCATTGACTAAATAATTTTCCTTCACTGTCAGCTTCTC
>NEWO01001864.1:22236-46715 GCA_003013225.1 Phalaenopsis aphrodite
TAATTTTCATCATGAATTTTTTCTACATTATAGAAAATCCAAAATTTGGGATTTTTGATGAAAAAGCTTGAAGAAACTCATGGTGAAAAGTTTCTTACCAAATAATCTTACTTGCGGAGTTAGATTTTTGATTTTGTAATTTATTTGGAATTTATTTGGATTTTCAAAGAACTTCCAACTGCTCCACGAGTAAAGAGAGGAAAGCCGTCATATGATTTTGATACACAAAGCTTTGTTAAATTCAAGGCCCAACATAGTTTATAACACTCAAATAGAATCAAGAAGATTGATTCAAGAATGGGCATTTGCTAACCCGGGTGGCGAGATCGAGAAGTTGATCATTTTCAGAAATTGAGAAAAGTTTTGCTACTTCACTGTAGTAGCGATTGTACCAATGATTCATGATTTTTATGCCAACTTGAGGTTCACTGATGATGATCACATCCATGTAAGAGGTAATCAAGTTAAATTTACTGGAGAAAGGATCAATGCTTTTCATAATATGTTGCATTTGTGACGACTGATTCATCATTGGATGAAGTGATTGCCTATCTGACTGATGGAAGAGGAGAATGGAGAACTAAAAATACTTATAAAGTTAACTTCTCTGATTCCATGTTGACTATTCAGTAAAAGGTGTGACACCACTTCATTTTTGTTAGATTACTACCAAAAAATCATCGAACCGATGTAACAAAGGATAAAGCTGTATTGAACTATTGCATTCATATCATGAAAGCAATAGATGTTGGTGCCCTTATAGTTCATCATGCACAAAGTATAGCTAAGAGCTCTACAACTAGTGGTTTAGGTTACCCTACTCTGATTTTTCATTCTTTGTGAGTAATTAGGAGTAGAGTCCTAATGCAATGCAGGTGATTTAGTGTGACAATTTTGCAAATATTTTTCAATATTACAAAATTACACACGACACATATATAATAAATATGCAATATAATCTCAACAAAAATACTTTTTATGTAAATAATTTATCTTTGAAAACTCTTTTCAAACTGTCAAATCCCCTTTAATATCAACACAAGTATATCACTCAAGTAATAAATGACTCTAATGGAATCATAGATATCGATCCCATAGGAAAGTTGAAAAATCCTAAAGTAAATTATGAAAATTATTTTATAACAAAATAAAAAGCAAAAGTAAAGTGCCAAGTTTGAAAATTAACTACTCAAGTGAATGCTAATTCAAATGCAGAGGTAAGACTACAAAAATTAAACTAAAGTAAGTACTAAACTTTTAAAAGTAAAATTACGAAAATTAAACAAAGTTTTTGTTGTGAAGGAAAGTTCTGATTTAAGAAAGCATCATTCCCCTTTACAATGAGTATATGAATTGTGAAGAAATTGAAATCATTTGAAAAAATATATAAAAACTATTTTGTGCCAAAAAGGAGCAATCATGTTCCTTACCCTTTTTCGAGTGGTATAAAGAACATTGACTAATCCAGAGTTTGGTCCCTAATTCTGTGGTTAGAATGGGAGGATATCAGCTGCCACCCTAAAGCTCCTACCACTTCCTCCCCTAAGGGCTAACAATCTCGCATTAGTTTCCAATCAACTGAACTAAATTGAGGATTTTAATCTGTCACCTTAAAATCTCCAATTCTGCATCCAATAAAGTATGTTTCCCTATTTATTTGCACCCAATCCGATGGATGACATACTCTCTTATGAAATCAAATGTAATTCTCCCTATGTTGTATAAATCATATCTCATTTAAGAACATATGTCTCTCAATAAGTTTTGACATTTGAATAGGCCAGATCGAAAAGTAAATGAAGATCGAAGTTCAAATCATCACAAATTATTATCATTTAAAATCGTAGAAAACAAAATCTATTTTTCACAAAACCATATCTCAAAGTAGGGAGAAGGATAGAATAGAATACTCAAAACTCATGAGAAGGATACGATATAACACAGATTTCATATATAAAAACAATTTTACAAAATAAAAGAAATAAAAATACAACTTATCTCACAATCGTTCCCAAGAAAATCCCTAGAAGTTCTCTCTAAGTCTTTCTCTTTTTATAATCACTCTCAATTCTCTCTTAGAAGTGTAATGAAGAAGAAATCTCTCACATTCCCTCTCCTCTTACAACCCTAGAAGAAAATCTCCTCCTCTCTCCACCTCTAAATCACGCCCCCTTTCTCTCTCTCTCATGCCACACACACTTCAACTCTTCAAGTCTTCTTCTTTTATTTTAGGCTGCCTCCTTTGGAAAAGAATTCAAAATTCCATAAAAAATTCCCTCCATAAAAGAACCTTCCAAAGTTTCATTTGATCCAAGAGTCATATCCCATCATAAAAGAACTGTCCAAAGTGTCTAGATGAATTGAATTACTCTAAGAGGTGTGTAGAAGAAGTTTCCCTTTGAAAATTTGAGCAAAATTCATATCAAACTGCCTTAATTTGAAAAAGTCATCCCTGGCGCATTATGTGTCGATCTGACGCATGATGCGCCGATTTGGCGCATCATGCGCTAGAATCTCAAAATTCGCTGTTTTGGCTCCAAATTTTGTCCTTTTTACTATTTTTTCTCCAAATGCCTAAAAATGATGTACCTGCAACAAAAGCACAAAAAATACCCTTCTTTAAAGTGTTATATCTCTAAAAATAAGCATAAAATAGGTGCTTAAAACAATATATTATTTTGGTGTATCAAAATCCCCCAAACTTAAATGTTACTTGTCCTCAAGTGACACTTTTATTACATAAAAGCATATGACTTAGGATAGAGATTAACTTATAACTTCTATACTTTAGTTTAAGAAATAGAATAACAAAATTTAAGAAAAAGCCTTTAATAACTTAGATTCAAACTCTAAGTCTAAAAATACTTGATAATCAAATTTAAGATTTCTGAATCTCCATTTATTTCATGAAGAATTGGAATTTGTCATATTAAGNATATTAAGGACATTTAGAACATTCATATGAAAAAAAACTTCATGAAAACTTTACTAGGAATACTAATAATAATCCAATACAAGTTTAGAAAATGTAAGAAAGCTCCTTCCTTAAGTTGATTCAAGTGAAACCAATTTTTGATTAGACATCTCCTCAAGCTTCTCCCGACTTATTTTTATTTTATTTTTCTTTCTCTTTTTTCTTTTATTTTAGAATCTTTTAAATCCTTTCTTTTCTTTTTCAAGTGAGGATTACTATATCTGGATAACCTTTAATAGTTTTGAACTTCAATATCATCTTCTTAAAGTCAAAACTCTATACCTTTCTTTACTTTATAAATTCAAATTACTTTATGATTTTTCATAAAGTCTCATTCTTTTCTTCTTACATGATTCACCTTCATTATTAAAAAAAACCTTTTACCTAAATTTATCACAATATTTATAAATATTTAAAGTTAAATCTTAACATCCCAGGCCATGTTAATTTAATTTTAAAAATATAGTTACTTAAGGATAAATAAAATTTAGTTTACTCCTTTTAAAAAAAAAATTCTTTCCCCCAAACTTAAGTTTTTAAGTGATTTTAAAGATATTTTTAGTATAAAATTTAGAAGGTGAAAAAAAACAGTAAATGCATGAAAATAAAAACTGACATGTAGAGGATTTCTGACTATAAAATTGGGCTTTTGTATACTACATGTATTAACTATAAAGGTACATACATGCTTTAAAGCTTTAAATAAAACATAATATATTCTAGAGAACTTGCTGAGAATTAAAAACATAAATACAAAAAAAATGAAAAAAAACTAAACTGAAAATACTAAAAATGCAGAAAAAGTGAAGTCTACAGTTACTATTACAGATTCAGTTCACAACACAGCATAAAAGTTCTTACTACAAGTTTCAAATATAAATACATCATAAGACAAACAACAACAATAATCAAGCATAAAAAACAAACTTAACTAGAATCATAAAATATCAATCCTCATCTCCTTCATCTTCATCATCATCATCATCATCATCATCATCATCATCATCATCATCATCATCATCATCATCATCATCATTATCATCATCATCATCATCATCATCATGAATGGGAGTATAGGGAGTGAAACTGGGGCAAGCAAGAAAGTCCACATTAGGTTCACCCCTACGATGTCTTACCATGACATTCTCAAACTCAATATCATGCTGTAATCTCCTATGCTGATATCCTTGCTCCTATCTCTCCCAATAGAGCTTGAATATTAACTATATCCATTTTTTAAATCATGAGTTGATCCATAATACCTTCAAGCGATGTAGGTCGAGAAGTAGATGCCCTTGCAGCACTTGTAGAGGGCCTATCCTTCTTCCACTTCTAGACTCAACAAATGATTCTACTCTTTGAATCACATACCTCCCAATCGGATTCTGTGGCTGCAATCTCTCTTCAATTCTATGGGATTATACCCGTCATTGTTCACATGGAGTGAAAATCAAGGCAGGGTATCCCAAACCACCAACTGTAGAACTACTAGCTATACTCTGCACATGTTGAACTATAAGTGCACCAAGATCCATTGATTTCATGTTCTGAATGCAATAGTTTAGTACAACTCTGTTTTTAGTAACATCAGCCAAATGATTTGTTGGCAACAGTCTGATAAAAATGAAGTGGTGCCATACTTTTGAACGAATAGTCAACCTGGAAGCAGGGAAGTTAACTATCTTGTTATTCTTAATTTTTCATTACCCTCTTCCATCAGTAAAAAAAATGCAATTACTTCCTCTAGTGATGAATCAGTTATTACAAATGCAGCGTATTCATCGAAAAATACATTTCTCAGACCATAAAAAGTATTAATCCTTTCAGTAGAAAATTCGACATGCTTACCTCTCACCAAGATGTGATCTTCAGCAGTGAACCTCAGGTTTGCATAAAACTCCTTAAACCATCGGGACAATTACTATGACAGTGAAGTAGCAGAATCTTTTCCAGTTCCGGGCAAGAATTAGTCTCCCGACCTCACCACCCGGGTTTGCAAACACACGTTCTTGGATCATTCTTTTTATCTCCATCTGAGTGTTATAACTGTGATGGGTTTTGAAACTAACAAATCTCCATGCATCAAAGTCCTTGGACAACCTTCCTCTCTTAAATTAGAGAGCATTTGGAAATTCAACGAAAATCAAAATATAGTCCAAATAAATCACTAAATAAAAAACCTAACTCCTCAAGCAAGATTATTTGGTAAGAAACTTTTCACCATGAGTTTTCTTCAAGTTTTTTCATCAAAAATTCCAAATTTGGATTTCCCAACTCCATGGTGAAAATAAAAAAAATTTAAGTTAAAGTGAAGCTCTTACCAAGAGAAGATGAAATCTATGGTTTTTGGCCTTCGAATCCTTCTCTGTCGCCCACAATGTGATGCCCTAGACCAAAGTCTTGAGGTAGGTGATGACCCAAGCAGCGAAAATGGAGTTTGCCCATGTGATTTTGCGGTTTTCTAGGCAATAAGGCATGCTCGGACTTTTGGCGCATCATGTGCCATAGCTCAAATTTACTGGATTTCAATTTTTTATGGAAATATGCTCCGTACAGCTTTACGTCAACCTCTATTTGACTCAAATAAACCTTTCTAAGCATAAATAAATATCACATTAACAAAAAACTTTCACAAACAACACAAAACTCACATTTATACATAAAATCCAAGCTATTACAAACTAACATTTCTCAAGCCAACAAACATCGAATTTAGTGTTATAAAGAAAACCAACATCCTAACACTGAAATATAAACATCAAAATTCAAAACATAAACATAGATAATGTTCATTAGAAAGGAAATGCAATCTAACTTTAAAAAACTAAAACAAACAATGCTAAACAAAATGTTCCATGCATAAATTAAGATTAAACAACTTCTTCAATGTCGTCCTCCTGGATATCTCCTATGGATTGGTAGTGCACATATAGGTTGTAGAAGGGTCAAAATGAAATTCATCAGTTGAATTTTCCTCCTCAATCCAAGCATGTTTCTTGAACATACGTACCAATCCATCTTCAATACGCCTTGTATGTTCAAAATGTTCATTGAGTCTCCAA
Source organism: Phalaenopsis aphrodite (assembly GCA_003013225.1). Taxonomy (NCBI): domain Eukaryota; kingdom Viridiplantae; phylum Streptophyta; class Magnoliopsida; order Asparagales; family Orchidaceae; genus Phalaenopsis; species Phalaenopsis aphrodite. Next base: position 28,273 of record NEWO01001864.1, read on the forward strand.
TCCAGATGATCCAGCATTTCAGTAATATTTCCAATCACATGCATGGGATTTTACACCTCTTTCTCTATCTTCTTGATCCTCTTTAAAAGTGCACTCGAGTTGTAGTAGGATTGAATAGGTGATGAATTCTGATATCCTTGATCCATCAGTACATTCATATCATTTTCATCTCCTATTCCAATACAATTGTAATAGACTACTGGATCCATCAACTTCCAAGGAAGAAGCACTTTTTCCCAACTTTCATAAGGTACTTGTGATTGGCTGCATAATAGAAAAATAGTGGATGGATGTCCAAGTCCAGTTGCAGTCCATTCACAATCAAACCCAAAATCAATTTCAAAATAATAACTCCAATATAAATAGTTTTTCTGGTCTGAATGCAATAATTCAGAATATCACTCTCCTTAGTTACCTAACTAATTTTCTTGATAGGCAATAATTTTGATGAAATGAAGAAGTGTTAGGATTTTGAAATTAGATTTAAAAATGACGAAGGAAAACTTACATTTCCATCATCTCTGGTCTCCCAATTTGTATCTTCATCCGTAAGGTAGTGGTAGAGTTCATTCATATTCTCTCTTGTTGGGGTAAAATTTGCATAATGACAGATAGACACATTTTTAACCATAAACTTCTTGTTTATTCTTGAAGAAGTGAACCGCAAAAACTTGCCTTGCATGTAAATCATTCCTTGGTTGATCCCATGAAGTTTTGCATAAAATTTTTTTACCACAAGAACAACAACAGCGGTAGTAGTGTAGCAAAGCACTTTCTAACGCCTTTGCGCAAAAGTCTCTTTTACTCGAGTGTTCTACGTGTTGAATCCTCGATTCACAAATCCCTTTTCTTTGATAAGCCTCTTCTTCGCTAGAACTAAATCATGTAATTTCTGTGCATCAAAACTGACAAACTTTCTCTGGCTGAAAATTTCAAATCTATCGGAGTTTTTAGAGTGGGAAGCCATAGGATTTGAAAAGTGGTCTCTTCCCTCATTTCCCCCCCTAAAATATGGTTTGAGGTCAGTTTTTAGGAGTTATATGGAGAATAAACTGCCAGAAACTGCCATTTGACATGTTTTAAACATTTTTGGACCCACGACGCATCATTCGCCAGTTCTAAAATTTTCACCGTTTCAATTTCAATCCATTATATTCTCAATTTTTCTATAAAATTAGACAAATAAAGATGTTTCAAAATATTTTATCAAATACAAGGACTACATAAAAACATAAACATAAATATACATAAAATATTTTAAACAAAATAAAGTCAAAAACTAACTAGCAAACGATACATATGGGTTGCCTTCCACAATGCGTTTGGTTTAATGTCGTCAGCCTACCATTCCCACTCTTATTCTGGGTGACCCAACATTACAGTCTCTTTAAAAGCTGGTCTTTGGCCATCAAAATATGATTTCAATCTGTGCCCATTCACTTTAAATATTCTTCTAGTCTTGGGGTCTTCAATATTAACTGCCCCATAGGGGTAGATTTTTATTACTCTAAATGGCCCTTTCCACCTAGACTTCAATAAATTCAATCTTGTATTCTATAATAAAACTTCTTTTCCAGGTCCAAATTCTCTTTTTATTATCTTTCAATCATGTCATTCTTTCATCTTTTCCTTATAAATCCTCGCATTATCGTAAGATTCATTCTTAATTTCCTCAAAATCATTCAATTATAATAATCTTTTCTTACCAGCTTCTTTCAAATTGAAATTGAATTTTTTTATCACCCAATAAGCTACATGCTCCAATTCAAATGGAAAGTGACAAGTCTTCCAAAAAAATAATCTATAAGGGGACGTTCCTTTTGTTGTCTTATAGACTATCTTGTATGCCTATAATGTAGTATCCAATCTAGTAGACCAATCCATTTTACTAGAATTAACACTCTTTTTAAAAACTCTCTTAATTTCATGATTAGATACCTCTGCTAAACCACTAGTCTAGGGATGATAAGTAGTTGCAATTTTATGCATTATATTATATTTTTCCACAATCATTTCTAAAATGAGTTCCTTCATCGGTAATGATTACTCTTGGCATTCCATATATTGTAAAAATATTTTTAATTAAAATTTTTGAAACACTCTGAGCATCGCATCGAGGTAAAGAGATTGCTTCAATCAATTTTGAAATGTAATCCAATGTAATCAATATGTGTATATTTACGAATGAGGGTATAAATGGTCCCATAAAATCCTAACCCTATGCATCAAAAATTTCAATTTCCAAATTAAAATTTAGAGGCATTTCATTTCTTCTTGAAATATTACATACTCTCTGACACCGATCACACGTTTTGATATATATATTAACATCTCTAAATAGAGCTGACCAATAAAATCCAGATTGTAGAATTTTATGAATAGTTCTATCATTCCCAAAATATCCTCCAAATTTAGAATCATGATATTTTGAATAATTTCCTAAATTTCTTTATAAAGCACACATCATCTCATCATTAAGTCTTTACATTGCTTATATAAATAAGGATCATCCCAAAAATAAGATCTTACATCATGAATGACTTTCTTTTCCTACTGTTTTGTTAATTCGTATGGTAAAATATCATTAAACAATATAATTTACAATATCAGAATACCAAGGTATTTCTCATCATTTTACAACTTAAAGTTGTTCATCAAGAAAAGTTTCATTAATTTCATTTTCCATGTCAAGCATTTCTTCTTGTTCTAGCCTAGACAAATGATCAACAATTTGATTATCTATCCCTTTCCTATCGATTACCACAAAATCAAACTCTTGCATCAGAAGAACCCACCTAATTAATCTTGGTTTAGCTTCCTTCTTTTGCATCAAATATTTAATAGCCAAATGGTCAATAAGCACAACAAATTTAGCTCCAATCAGATATGATCTAAACTTATCAAAAGCATACAAAATAGCTAATCACTATATTTCAATGATAATGTAATTAATTTGAGCATCATTAAGAGTCTTACTAGCATATTATTTAACTTTAAAAATCTGTTGACCTCATTTTTGGTTGAGGTCTAGTCTTCTGTTTAGTAGCGTAAGGTCTAGCCATACGACTTCCTATTCACTATTCTTAGAGAACTAGAAAACCCTCACAATTAGAAATTCTAAACTCTTCCTTACTCAACTTGAAGTTCCACATATTGGTCCTAACCTCTAGCACTTAGTAGGTGAGGTGATTATTGGGGAGCTTAAGGAGAGTTCCTATAGGATTGTTTGACCTTAGGGTTGACCATGAGTGTTGGTCTAGAGCTAAGGCACTCACTTCAATCACAATCACTCACTACCCTGAACCCAAACTTTCCTGACTTTGGTCCCTTGAGCCTTTGGGAAACTCATGTAGATGGTCCCCTAAACCTACTAACCCTAGGCTAGGGTTTAGCTAAGACCAGTACATAGAGGACCCAAATGGGGTTTCCATTGTTCCATGGCTTATTTTTGGTGGTTAGTTCCCCAATTTTACCTAAAATACTTTGCATGGCCTTTTGTCCCTAAACCTACCAAAATTACCTAAGTACCCTTGAAACTCTAAATTTGGTCAAAATTTCCAAATTTATCCAAAATACCCAAACTTGTGCAAAAAATCATCTCAAACCTTTTGAGAGTACCCAAATTACCCAAAATTGCTAAATTACCAAAATACCCCTCTTTAGCCAAAAATTCAAAAAATTCCAAAAAATCCCAAAAACTCCCAAAATATTTCAAATATTCCCATGTTAATTTTTATCAACTACCACATGATCGAATTTGGCCAATTTGACCATCATTGATTAAAACCCCCAAATTGCCTTTAAAGGCTCAAATTTCCCCAAATTCAACTCAAATGTCCATCAATTTGATCCCAATATCCCAAAATTTCAATTCCAACTTCAAATTAACTCTCAATGTGACCAAAATAAGCCAAATACAAGCTCAATCGGCCATGATTTGAGCTCCATTTTGATATAGGTCAAAACCCCAATTTTGGGCACATGACCTAATCTCACCAAATTGAATCCATAGCCCCTTCAATTGGCCATGTTTTATGTTGAAAACTTCTTATAACATTCCTACACATCAAAATTTACCATCCATTGAGTTTTTTGAAGTCTCAAATTCATTTAATTTCAACCAAGGTCAAAAGCCCCAAATTTTGCCCCAAATTGGCCATGCCTCTAAATTTCACCAAGTTGATTGCCTTAGCTCCAAAATTTCCATTCCATTACTTAATGAAAAATCCTTATAACATATCACTTGATAATGTGGACCATTTAATTGAGCCAAATTTCAAGTTTAGCCCAGTCTAGACCCAAGTCTAGCTCAGTCTAGACCCAAGTTTAGCCCAACATGCCCAAATTGACCAAATCTCCAAAATTCTTCAAATTGACCCTCCAATTGAACTCAAAACCATTTTCATCCTTCAAAAAAAATGTTCATTGCAATCATCTAAATCAAGTGAATCAATTAATTGGGCTCAAGGACATGGCTAGACTAACCCAAACCCAAGTTTTGGTCATTTTCACCTACTTGGACCCATGCACTAAATGTGGCCTAACCACCATAAAGTCACAAAATTAATGACTCCACAGCCATTAGTTGGACCCTAGTGACCAAGATAAACCTCATAAAATCACATAAGCTAAGACATGGAGTAAAGTTTCCCTAAGTCAAAGGATTTTGATTCCATATTTTCTTAAGCGTTTGATATTTTTGCCAAAACTAAACCTCAACTCATTTAATTTCTGTAACATATTCCTCTGAGTTCCATGAGCTCCTAGCCACCCCCCCTACAATGGCCGGCTAGCCTAGTCACCAGAGAAGCCAAAACCAAGGGTTACCCCCTCTTAAACTTCACCCAATTGAAACCTAGAGGTCACCTCACCCAAATGAGATGTTGAAGCCTCTCTGCCCTCCACTTAAGCACCACATTACACCCCCCAATTGGCCATGACAGCCACCTCTCAGCCATTTTTATAAAAGCTCACTTCCACAGCCATGGAGGGGGTCTTGAAATTTTCTCAGAGAGAGCTTCCCAAATCACTCACATAGCTTCTTTAAGACCTCCTCAGTGCAATCCAACCATCTTCCCCCACTGATCTCCACTGTGGAAGCTCAATTTTGAGCTCAAACTTCTGTCTAAAACTAGGACAGAGCTCAATCCACCTCCAGAGTCCACCAAACTTAAATTACTTTTACCCAGACATTTACAACTCCGAAAGAAGAAAAAGCCCTACCAAATCTCCCTTCCACAGAGCCCCTAGTCGAGAATTTGATCAACACCTGAAATCGAGCTTGGTCGAATTCATACCTAGACCTTACACCATAGCAAGAGGCTCAGTTCCTAGCCTCCTTGGACTCCAAAGAACGTGCAAAGCATCTCTGATTGAAGCTTCACTTCTCAGAGCAAAGGTATTAAACTCCTCCTCATCCCGAGCCTCTTTTGATTCTGCATTTTATTGGGCTTAATTTCATGGCATCTTAACCGTATAGAGTCTAGAAGAGCATTTAAAAAAAAATTCATTCAATTTGGTTGAGAAACGAGGGAGATATCAAGCCTTGAAGATGGACGATTCTCGGGCTAGGCCATTGGGGATGATGATGGAGCACCGTTCGATCAAGCGTGTATCGGATGAACGATCAAGATGAAGCTGGACAATGCTTCTTTACATGAACTGCGGGACGCGTGGCTGCTAGCGTGGACGATGGCGTCAAATGGGAGCGCGCCGCATGGAGCTTTAGAGCTGCCTAGGATCCAGTCAGCGCCGCATGTTTAAGTAGATAAATAGAGATTTAAATAATTCAGAAAATACTCCCTAACTTAAAAAATCCATATCTTGGTGTAGAAAAATCACAAAAATAAAATAAAAATACTCACTTGCTAAGTGAACAGAGGAGAACAATGTGGAGATAATTTGATGTCCATTTGATGCATGTTTTATTTTTAAGTAATTAAACACTGTCTTGATTCTTTTGATTCTCCATGCATATAGGCATTTCACCATGGCTTGAATTTTTGGCATGTTGTAGCCTCTATTAACGAGAACCTTCACTAATTTTTTGAAAGTCAAAGGAGAACTCTAGACAGAGATCCATATTTTTCAAGGTTATACACATTATTTTCTTAAATTAATCATAATAATTAGCATGTTGCTTATGAAAATCCAATAAAATTTTGGAAGGTTTACTATGACTAGAAAATCCCTAGGAAAATTTCTCATGAGTCAAGTCATTTAAAACGTATTTAATCTTCATAAACCCTAAATCACTAAGATAATTAATTTTGGAAAATATAAACATCAAAATGACTTGATTTTTTATCTCCACAGTTTTCTATGATCCAGAGAACTCCCCATAAAAGTTTTAAAGCACTTTGAGTCCATTTGATGGCTTAAACTGATTTTTCAAGTTGAATATCCTTGTTGGCACTAAATTGATTTTTAATGCTCAAAATATAACTCAAAAATTTATTAGAACTTGTTTATGGAGTTCTCTGTGATCAGGAAAGTTTTATAAAAATAAAATGGTATTTAAAATAAAAACTTCATTTTTAGCCTATTTTTAAATATTTAAAATAATTAATAATTCATAAAAACCACAAGAAAGAATTAAATTCATGAAAATGTTCTAAATTATTTTCTAAGCACTTAGAAATAATTGAAATATTTTTCTTGATTTTCTAAATAAAGATATGGTATTTTGAAGCATAAAATAATTTTTAGAGGCTAAAAAATGGATTTCCACTAAAATAACTCCAATAAATCAAAAAAAAAAGAAAAATATAAAATTCACTTCTTTAGGTTCTCTGACCTCAGGGATATTTTTTAAGTGCTTAGACTTAATTTTCCCCATTTAAAATATTTTATATTTAATAAATACCCCAAAACTTAAAATAATTCTAATAATTCAAATAAAATTCAAAAAATTATGAAATTTTGTCCAAATGGCTCCCTAGTCTAGATGTACCTCTATTAAAAATTTCAAGTGATTAGGCTTCACTTTGCCAAGATAGCAAATTTTCTTTGAAAAATCCTATTTTTGCATGAAAATAATTATATAAATTAAATTAAATTTTAAAAAATTACTTTTTCTCCTCTGATGTCTTAATTGACCAATGAATTAGGTAGAATAAAACTTTCAAAGTCATTTGATTTGAATTTGACAAATTATGAAGTGTTAGAGCCTTTGGTGCAAAAGTGTAATTTTAGGAATTTGGCCTTAATTAACATTTAGGCTTAATTCAATGAGGGAAATGTGAAACCTCTGATCTTAATTAACTTGTTTGGAAGACTAAAATTAAAAGGGGATTAATTGGTAGAAACCAACCTCACTTTCTTAATTAAAAGGATAAATTAATAAATTTCCAAGTTATTAAAATTTGGAAGTTTAGCAAAATTAAAAGAACCTAAGACTTAGGGGTATGAATTTTGAAGTCAATAATCAATCAATTTAATACCTCTATTTGAGGTTCAAATGAAATTCAAAATAATAAATCATGATCACCTAAAATTTAACATTTTCAAAATTAATTAAGACACTCACCGAGGTCTTAAGGGCTTGGTAGTGATATAAGTTAAATTAAGACTGATTAAACGAGGATTTGAAAAGAAAACATAGCCAAAATTTAAGACCTTTAAAAATAATACAGGCCTAATTAAGATTAAAATTTGGCTAAGTATTCCAACAACACTAGCTTTCCCTCTTTAAGGGGCTTCATTCACATAATCTTCAAAATTAAATTACAAATGATAACTACCCTACTCTTAGGGATATTCAGGACATCATTGTTCATTAAGCATTAGGGTGTTCATAAGGTGAATTATTAAGCAACACAAAAAGTTTAAATGAGCTCAAGGCTTTTCACCTGGTGATAAAAAGAAAGCAGGGACCTACTTCTTCCTCCTAACCTGTTTGATACCTCAGAGGTCTACTAAACTTAATAAGTTTTGCTTAACAAAATCATCCTTAATTAAACTCCTAAGGACCCACCAAGATATGACATAGAGTTAGGAAAACTACCAAAACCTTACTTTTCTGCCTCTACATAAACTGCCCTCACATGCATTTTAAGTTTCTGGTGGTAGAATGAGAAGACTCGCCAGGTACACTTTTCATAGTATATAGTGTTGTCTTTCTTTTACTTTTTATACTTACAAAACTTGCATGCTAAACAACGATGCTACCCTACTTGAAAACTAAAACTATCAGAATAGCCACAAAACCAAAACCAAAACAAAAGTTAAAATCAACCAAAATAAAATTCACCGCCACAACATTCAAAATATAAAACAACTCAAAATTTAATCACCAACATCACAAAAAAACACAATTGCAACTAAATTAAGATGTCTCTATCGGATGACCAGGAACCCCTTGGAGGAGGTAATATACGGTTGCTAACGAGGCTTCCCACGGTCTAAATGAAATTATGAAACTCATTAAGTTGAGTTAATAAATTCATTTAGACTAAGTGAATCCAATAGAAAATAGTGGGGCCGTAACGAGGGAACCGTGGGATCCTAACCGGTGTCGCTCTAATCAACTTTAACATCCCCCATAAATATTTAAAGAACTTCAACTATAGGGCCACCTGATTTGACATCATAATTTGACACCCTAGAACACTCAAACTCGTCACGACAAGGAGCTTGGAGCTAGCATGGTGGGCAGCACGACCATCTTCAATAGCAGAACATTACTTCACCAGCTAAACCAACCTCTTTCCTTAGAATTAAACAACAAAGCCATAGGGCTTCGTGGTTGTTTTCCTGGTGCAATATAAATCCTCATTTCATCTTTAAACTTTTCTATAGCGCTGTTGTACAATATAAGCCTTAACTCATCTTAGGATTCTGAGGTTATCGTTTGTTGCGAACTAAATGCTCACATCATCCAGGCTATTTGTTTAATTGCTTCACGCAAATGTAAGCTCTAAATTAATAAAATTGGCAGGATGAAACACTTAAATTTTTCTCCTCAAAACTGAAGCCAAATAATAGGATAAACTGGGAAGGCAACTAGGTTCTCCTCCGGATCTATGTCATTCCCTAGTCCTTCCTCCTTTGGATTCTATAATAAATGTCCCAAATTTGAACCACTCCTCTTTCACACCTCTTTTTCTGATTTCATTGAAAAGTCATTTCCTTTAAATTTCTTGAAGATCATATTTCTTGATTTTTATCGAGAGTTTTCTTAGATGACTTCAGTCATTTAAGATGTGATTAACTATAGAGGCTTGCCTTATAAGAAGCTTTTCTTAAACCCAACTTAATATAAACCCTTTTTAAGTCTTCATATTAAATAGGGGAAATTGTCAGGAAATAAAACAGTTTCGCAGACCAAACGGACGTCATACCTTTCTTAGTTTATTTGATCGAGCCTCATCCTCAAGTCTTGTGTTTATCCTTTGGGATAGACAAAGAGTTTGAGAAATATTGCTCTTTCATTTAAATTATGAAAAATATGAGGTCAGCTTGATTTCATACTTTTCTAAACTTAAACGTCCTTCTGAAGCGGGCGACGAGATTTCAATTTCGGTGACCGATAGCTTCTTACGGGCACTCCCCAAACCAAAATAGGGCCGACAAAATCTTGTCATATCTCTAACCTAAAATAATTTCATTTGCATAATCACCAGCGTCACACATTAATTCAAAAGGTTCTTTCCCAATCAAGTGAAAAAAATTATAGGAGAAGATATCAAATTTTCCTTTAAAGTTTTAAAGGCTTTAAGTAAATCTTGATTAAATTTAAATTTTGTATCTTTTTCCAAAAGTTGGCATAAAGGTTTAGTAATTTTTGAAAAATCTTTAAAATATCTCTTGTAAAATCTAGCATGTCCTAAAAAGCTCCTAACTCGTCTTACTTTGGTAGGTGGAGCTAAGTTTGATATAACCTGTATTTTTACAAGATCTACGTCTATGACATTTTTTGAAATTTTATGCCCAAGAATAATTCCTCCTCCAACCATAAATTGGCATTTTTCCAGTTCAATACGGATTAGTCTTTTCGCAACATTCCAACACATTTTTTAAATGATTTACACATATTTTGAATGAAGCTCCAAATACATAAAAATCATCTATAAAGACTTCAATCCCTTTTTCAATCAAAATTATTGAAAATTGACATCATACATCTTTAAAATTTTGCAGGTGCATTACATAATCCAAAAAGCATTCACCTAAAAGCAAAAGTTTCATAAGGACTAGTAAATATTGTTTTATCTTGATCCTTTGAAGCAATAGGTACTTGATGAAAACCGGTATATTCATCTAGGAAATAAAAATATTTATGCCCAGCTAGTGTATCCAACATCTGGTGCAAAAAGGGTAAAGGAATATGGTCCTTTTTGGTGGCCGAATTTAATTTTCTATAATCTATGTAGATTCGCCAACCAGTGACTTGTCTTGTTGATGATCATTTGTCTCTACAGTCTCACCTCCTTTCTATAGAACATAGTGAATTGGACTAAACGAAGCACTATCTGAAATATCATATATTATTCCAACATCTAACCATTTTAAAATTTCTTTCTTTACAACTTCTCTCATCATAGGATTTAATATCCTTTGAGGATCAACACTTAGTTTATGTTGATCTTCTAATAAAATTCTATGCATACAAATTGAAGGATTGATTCCTTTAATATCAGCTAATGTCTATCCAAATGCTTTCTTTTATCTTTTCAAAGTTTCCAACAAATGTTTTTCTTGCGTATCAGTTAATTCTGAGGACAATATAATAGGTAATGTTGATAAATCTTCTAAAAATTTGCACTTCAAATGGGTAGGAAGTGTTTTTAGTTATAGTACAGGAGGGTCTAAATAGATGGAATCAAAGTCTTGTTACCTTCTATAGGATCTAACATTTCAAATCTTTCCTGAACATAATCCATATCCACTTTACTCACTTCCATAAATTTATCTTGAATTTTATCCTCATTTTGATATTCCTTATATTCCTTTTTAAATTATCTTTCAAAAGTTTTCTTAAAATATTCATGGCTTAAATATTCATTAATATCCATTCTGAAGCACTCAATCTCTTTTGCAAAGTTTCTCATTGATTTTGCAATATTAAATGTAACATCTTGATCGCTAACTCTCATAATTAGTTGTTCTTTCTGCACATCTATCAGAGCTCTTCTAGTGGCTAGGAATGGTCTTCCTAAAATGATAGGAATTTCTTTATCTTCCTCCATATCTAATACAATAAAATCTATAGGAAAAATAAATTTATTGACTTTTACCAAAACATCTTCTATAACTCCTTTAGGATAGATAATTAAATGATCAACTAACTGAAGAGTTACAGTTGTAGGTGAAATATCTCATATGCTCAACCTTCTGAAAAATGATAACGACATAAGATTAATACTAGCTCCTAAATAACATAAAGCTTTTCCATAAAATCGTTCGCCAAAAGCACAAGAAATTGTAAAACTTCAAGGTTCTTTAAGTTTTTTAGGAAGCTTTTTCTGAATTATAGCGCTAAACTCTTCCCTGAGTGCAACCGTCTCATTATCTACTAACTTCCTTTTCCTATTAAGTATATCTTTCATGAACTTCACATAGCTTGACATTTGTTCCAAAGCTTCAACAAATGGAATGTTTATCGTTAATTTCCTCAAAATTTTCAAAAATTTGAAATTGATTTTCTCTATGTTTCTGCTTCAATCTTTGAGGAAATGGAGGTGGTGGTCTCTCTACAGTGATTTTCATTGGTTTAATAGGATTTTCTGCTTGAAAATGAAAATCTTCAACAAATTTTTCATTTTTCACCTCATCTTTTTCAACTTTAACTTCTTGTTGAACTCTATTTTCTAATTCTTTTCCACTTCTCAGTTGAATAACTTTAATTAGCTCTTTGTTCTGATCTTTAGAATTTACTTCAAAATTACTAGGCACTGTTCCTAGAGGTCTATTGCTAAGTGCAGTAACTGTGCATCCTAATTGATTTTCCATGTTTCTGATAGCAGCTTCTTGACTTTGTAATTGACTACCCATTTACAATATCAATTCTTCCATTGAGAGTTTTTTCTCCTTACGCTGTAAATTATTAAAATCTGGGGAGTAATACGATTTATAAGCTTGATTCCCTTTATTGTTGGAGTTTCCCAATAGGTTCGCAATAGTGTTGTTTCCCCATTGCAGATTTGTAACATTAGAATTATTGTTACTCCAACTAAAGTTTGGATGATTCTTCCAACCATGGTTATAATAATTGGCATAAGAGTTATTAGAACGATTGTTTATTGCATTTAATGTCTAATAAGAAGATTAAGATTCTATCATTTATCCCAATGAGTTTTCCTCAATCAAATGTGCTATCTGAGAATTGTTCATTACATATTGATCTATCTTCTTTGATATAACAACTATTTGGGTAGCTAAAATAGATATAACATCAGAATCATGAACACTAACTACTCTTTTTGGATTTACCCTTTCAGAGGGCCATTAAAAATTATTTGTAGTAATCTCTTCAATTAATAAATATGCTTCATCGAATGATTTTGACATTAATGATCCACCAACAACATCATCAATTATAGATCTAAGAGATCCAACTAAACCATTATAAAAAAGTTTGAAATATTAACGAATCTGGCAACGCATGGTGTGGACACTTTCTAAGGAGATCGTTAAATCTTTCCCAGGCTTCATAAATTAGTTCTCCTTCAAACTGACAAAAAAGATGTGATATCATTTCTAAGCTTAGCAGTTTTTGAAAGTGGGAAATATTTAGATAAGAAGTTTTGTGATAAATCTCCCCATGTTCTGTTATATTCAGGTGCTAATGAGTTTAACGATATCTTAGCTATACCCCTTAGTGAAAAAGGAAAAAGCCTAAGTTTGACGACATCATTTGACACTCCATCATATTTAAATGTAGCACACAATTCTAGAAAACTAGCAAGATGTAAATTAGGATCTTCAGTAGATGTTCCTCTAAATTGATTATTTTAAACCATTTGAATAATAATAGGTTTAAGCTCAAATGAATTGGTAGCTACAACAGGGTTTTGAATACTCAAATGAATTTCATTTGCTGTAGGATTAACATAATCTCGTAAAGGTCTCTGATGATGTTCATTTTCATTTCCAACATTGTTTAAATTGCAAGCCATTTTTCTAAAATGATCTTTCTCTTTTTGTTGTTTTTGAATCTTTCTAACAGTTCTTTCTAACTTAGAATCGTAAGGTACTAAATTTTTTGATCTTACACTACGCATAAAAAAATAAAACAGATATTTAAAAACAAGCAAACACACTTAAATAAGAAAATGATTAAACTAAACTACAAACACTCTCTTTTTTATTTTTTTTTGAAATAAAATAAAGTAAAATACTAATATTTTTTGTTACTTCTCTGGCAACGACGCCAAAAATTAGATGCAATGCCGACAATTTAGTGTGACAATTTTGCAAATATTTTTCAATATTACAAAATTACACATGGCAGATTTATAATAAATATGCAATATAATCCCAAAAAAAATACTCTTTATGTAAATAATTTATCTTTTAAAACTCTTTTTAAACTGCCAAATCTTCTTTAATATCGACACGAGTATACGTATCGCTCAAGTAATAAAGGGCTTTAATGGGGTCCTAGATATCGATCCCACAGGGAGTTGAAAAATCCGAAAGTAAATTATGAAAATTATTTTATAATAAAAAAAAACAAAAGTAAAAGAAAAGTGCCAAGTTGGAAAATTAACTACAAAAGTGAATGCTAATTAAAATGCAGATGTAAGACTACAGAAATTAAACTAAACTAAATACTAAACTTTCAAAAGTAAAGTAATGAAAATTAAACAAAGTTTTTGTTGTGACGGAAAGTTAAAATTTAAGAAAGCATCATTCCCCTTTACAATAAGTATATGGATTATAAAGAAATTGAAATTATTTGAAAATATATATAAAAACTGTTTTGTGTCAAATAGAAGCAATCCTATTCTTTACCCTCTTCCAAGTGATATAAAGAACATTGACTAATCCAGAGTTTGGTCCCTAATTCCGTGGTTAGGCTGGGAGGATATCGGCTGCCACTCTAGAGCTCCCACTACTCCCTCCTCTGAGGGCTAACAATCTTGCATTAGTTTCCAATAAACTGGACCAAATTGGGGATTTTAATCTATCACCTTAAAATCTCCAATTCTGTATCCAACCAAGTATAGTTCTCTATTTATTTACACCCAATCCCATGGATGGCATACTCTATCATGAAATCAAATTTGATTCTCTCTATGTTTTAGAAATCATATCTCAATTAAGAACATGTCTCTAAACAAGTTTTAACATTTGAATTGGCCAGAACGAAAAGTAAATGAAGAACGGAGTTCAAATAATCCCAAATTATTATCATTTAAAACTGTGGAAAACAAAATCTTTTCTTCACAAAACTATATCTCAAAGTAGGGAGAAAGATAAAGAAGACTACTCAGAATTCATGAGAAGGTTACGATAAAACACAGATTTTATATATAAAAACAAGCTTACAAAATAAAAGAAATAAAAATACAACTTATCTCACAATCCTTCTCAAGAAAATCCCTAGAAGTTCTCTCCAAGTCTTTCTCTCTTTATAGTCACTCCCAATTTTCTCTTTGATGTGTAATAAAAAAGAAATCTCTCACCTTCCCTCTCGTCTTACAACCCTAGAAGAAAATCTCTTCTCTCTCTATCTCTAACTCACGCCCCCTTTCTCTCACTCTCACGCCACACACACTTCAACTCTTTAAGTTATATTTTATTTTGGGCTATCTCCTTTGGAAACGAATTCAAAATTCCTTCTAAAATTCCCTTCAATAGTCAACTCCTTTGAATTCAAAAGATGTGTGATTTGATGCAAGAGTCATATCCCTTAATAAAATAACCTTCCAAAGTGTCTAGATGCATTGAATTACTCCAAGTGGTGTATAGAACAAGTGTCCATCTGAAAAATTGTGCAAAATTCATCTCAAATTGCCTTAATTTGAAAAAGTCATCCCTGGCGCATCATGCGCCAATCTGGTGCAACATATGTCAGTTCTCTGGATTTTGGGGCATCATGTGCTGATCTGGCGCATCATGCGCGAGAATCCCAAAATTCGCTGTTTTGGCTCCAAATTTTGTCTTTTTTACTGTTTTTGCTTGAAATGCCTAAAAATGATATACCTGCAATAAAAAAACAAAAATACCCTTCTTTAAAGTTCAATATTACAAAAAATAAGCATAAAATAAGTACTTAAAATAGTATATTATTTTGGTGTATCAAGTTTCATAGAAATGAAGAAATTTCACAACCACAAAATCCTATTGAGAAGCATATGATTCAAAGAGTTGAATCATTTGTTTAATCTAGGGGTGGAAGAAGTGATAGACCATCTACATTAGCAGGAGGGGCATCTACTTCTCGCTCTGCATCACTAGAAAATATTATGGACCAACTCATGATTTAACTATTGGATATAGTAAATATTCAAAATTAGATTGGAGAGATTGGAGCGAGAAATGTTTATAATGATGAGTATAAGCACAGGAGAGTTCAACATGATATCGCTTTTGAGGAAGTTATGGTGAGATATCTTAGGGGTGAACCCAATGTGGAATTTCCTACTTGCCCCAACTTCACTCCTTATGCTCGTATTCATGATGATGAAGAAGAAGAGGAGGAAGAAGAAGATGATGATGAGGAAGGCGATGAAGATTGATATTTTCTGGAGTTAGTTTATTTGTTTTGTTTAATTGTTTGTTTGTTTGTATGTTATTTAGATTTTATTTGGTTGACATTTGAAACTGTAGTAGTAAAAACTTTTATTTTTATGTTGTGGATTTAAAATTGTAATAGTAACAGTAGATTTTTACTTTTTCTTCATTTTTAGTATTTTCAATTTTTGTCTCTGTTTTTAAATCTCAGCAAATTCTTTACAATACATTATGTCTCATTTAATGCTTTAAAGCTTGTATGTATTTTTAAAGTTAGTACATGCAGTATACTAGAGCCCAGTTTCATAGTCAGAAATCCTCTACAGGTTAGTTTTTATTTTCATGCATTTACTATTTTCTTTCAACAACTGAATTTTATACTAAAGCATTTTAAAATACTTAAGAACTTAAGTTTGAGGGAAAGAAATATTTCTTTAAAAAAAGAATTAAACTAAATTTTATTTTTCCTTAAGTAACCATATTTTTAAAATTAATTTAACAGGACCTAGGATGTTAAGACTTAACTTAAATGACTATACTTAAGTTTATGAATATTATGGTAAATTTAGGTAAAAATTTTTAATAATGAATGTTAGTTCTAAAATTAAAGATATTTGGTATGATAAGATAAGATTAAGTTTTTCTATTTAAAGTAAAGAAAATTGTTTTTTTGAAGTGTTAAGAATTTTAGAGTTTCATGTAAGAAGAAAAGAACGAGACTTCATGAAAATCATAAAATAATATGAATTTATAAAGTGAAGAAAGGTAAGGAGTTTTGACTTTAAGAAGATGATAGTGAAGTTCAAATCTATTAAAGGCTATCTAGATATATAAATCCTCACTTGAAAAAGAAAAAGAAAATAAAGGATTGAAAAGATCCTAAAAGAAAAAAGAGAAAAATAAAAGAAAAGAAAAAGAAAATAAAAATAAAAGAAAAATAAGTGAGGTGAAATTTGAGGAGATGCCTAATAAAAAATTGGTTTCACTTAAATCAACTTAAGGAAGGGGCTTTATTACATTTTCTAAACTTGTATTGGAGTATTAGTAGCATTCCTAGTAAAGTCTTTGTGATTTTCCTGTTCATATGATTGTTCTAAATGTCCTTAATATGAGAAATTGCAATTCTTCTTGAAATAAATAGAGATTAAAAAATCTTAAAATAGACCACTAAATACTCCTAGACTTAGAATTTGAATCTAAGTTATTAAAGGTTTTTTTTAAATTTTACTATTTTATTTATTGAATTAAAATATAGAAGTTATAAGTTAGTCTCTATTCTATGTCATATGCTTTATATAGTAAAAGTTTCACTTAGGGACAAGTAACATTTAAGTTTGGGGGATTTTGATACATCAAAATAATATGTTATTTTAAGTATATATTTTATACTTATTTTTTATGATATTGCACTTTAAATAAGAGCATTTTCATATTTTGTTGCAGGTATATCAATTTTAGGCATTTGGAACAAAAGTTGCAAAAATGATGAAATTTGGAGCCAAAGCAACGATGTTTCAAATTCTGGTGCATGATGCTCCTATTTGGTGCCAGATGTATTAGATTGGAGTTAGATGCACCAAAACTCACGCGATCTTCAGCAAACTGGCACATGATGTGCCAGATTGGTGTTTGATGCGCCATTTGACAGAGAGGTGGCAGATGATTCGCCAAATTTGGGGCCACATGCGTCAAGGATAGCTTTTTGCGGATTAAGTCGGTTTGAGATGAATTTTGCACAAATTTTTAAAGGGTCACTTGTTCTAAACACCCCTTGGAGTAATTCAATGCATCTTGATGAAGGTTTATTTATGAAAGGATATGTCTCATGGATCAATGAACATGTCATTTGAATTCAAAAGAGTTGACTTTTGGAAAGAATTTTGGGGAGAATTTTGAATACTTTTTGGAAGGAGGCAGCCTTTGATAAAAGAGATGGAAGTCTAGGGCTTGAAGAGAGAGGAGTTTTGGGCTTGGAGATTTTCTTCAAGGATTGTAGAAGGAGAGGGAAGGTGAGAGATTTCTTTTTCATTACACTTTTAAGAAAGAATTGAGATTTCTTGTAAAGAGAGAAATACTTAGAGAGAACTTCTAGGAGTTTGCTTGGGGAGGATTGTGAGATAAGTTGTGTCTTTTATTTCTTTTATTTTGTAAACTTGTTTTTATATATGAAATCCTTGTTTTGTCGTATCCTTCTCATGAATTCTGAGTAGTCTTCTTTATCTTCTCCCTATTTTGAGATATGGTTTTGTGAAGAATTGATTTTGTTTTAAATGGGTTTTAATGTCAATAATTTCTGATGATTTGAACTCCGATCTTCATTTACTTTTTGATCTGGGCAATTGAATTGTTAAAATGTGTTGAGAAACATTTGTTCCGAAAAGGCTATGATTTCTATAACATGGGCAGAATCACATTTGATTTCATGGGAGAGTATTTCATCCATGGAGTTGGGTGCAAATAAATAGGGAAATATAATTTGTTGGATGCAGAATTGCAAATTTTAAGGTGACAAATTGAAATCTCCAATATGCTCTACTTGATTGGAAACTGATGTGAGATTGTTAGCCCTTAGAGGAGGGAGTAGTGGGAGCTCTAGAGTGGCAGCCGGTATCCTCCCAGCCTAACCATGGAATTAGGGACCAAACTGTGGATTAGTCAATGTTCTTTATATACTCGTAAGAGGGTAAAAAATAGGATTGCTCCTATTTGACACAAAACAATATATATATATATATATATATATATATATATATATATATATA